>KV001316.1:50964-61550 GCA_001598015.1 Dorcoceras hygrometricum | reverse complement strand
CAGTAAATAAACACAACTAATATAATCGTGCGTAATGTAAAAGATAGAGTTCAGGATTTGTTTCTGGAAGTTCGGACTTCAATGTCCTACGTCTCCCCTTCTTCCTCCTCGGAAGGTATCACTAGAAGACTTTGATGAGATTAGTCCTTCTACAAACACCCGATCCCGTAACCCGCAGCTACGAGAACTCCTAGTATCTCACAACAACAATCCAAGCAGACACAACTGCTGGTTACAACACTTTATTGTTTTCAAACGGCTTTTTGATAAGCCCATTTGTTACAGACTCAATCAAATACAACAATGAATACACTTTGTGAGTACTGTAAAATCTCTGGTTTCTAAGACAAAGAAGCTTGATTCAATAATGTGAACCAGAGAATGACACTCGAAGGTATAACAGTGAATATCAAATGGATGAAGATTCTTCGAGTGCTTGAGCTTTAGATAGCTCTTGGAGTATTTTGACAGCGTTTCAGTAATAGCAATGGCGAGAGATGTCTTCAATGAAAAATATCTGCTATTTATAATTTTCGTTCAACGATCGATGAATCCAGATAAGGCAACAAATCCTTTTTGAATTCCTGACAGTAGTACGCCGTCAATCCTGCTCCATTATATGGTAAATTGCGTTTCGTGAGGGATGCGAATATGGTTTCCATATGTGTGCACTCCCGTTGAAACCGCCTCTGCCAATGTGTACTATTTTTCCAAAGATAGTACCAATCTCGTCTCCTTAATTTCAGGCAGTATGAGTGATTCTTGTTTTGGCCATCGATCTTTTCCAATTGAGTATACGATCAAATTTGAATCAACTTTATGCTTGCGCCTGAAATCATTTCTATCGACAGATCTTTCCTTGAAGAAGATGAATGAACAGTTCCTTGCTGTTGAGAGATTTGTCGCGGTAAACAAGATTCAACCATTTGCAAATTCCAGCACTGATGACGTCATCATATCTGTTGGGAACGTTGTAGCTGAATATGATGGTGACGTCATGATGTCTGATATTCTACTATGGCTGACGTCATCAAATATGTTGAAGCAAATGATGTCGAGTTGAACTAACTGTTTACGAAAGCTGTCGATAGTAAGCGTTACTTGCACTGTTTCCAAAAACAATACTGCAGCGAAATCTGGTGTCAACAACGATAAATAGTACTGTTTCAAGATCTGTCGAGTAAGCTTATCAATGCATACGGCCCTTTCTGTTGGTAGAACAATTCACTGTTCCCGTTGCTGTTGGAAGATACCATTACGATACAATAGTCAAGAGCTGTTGGTAGATATCTCCATTCTCAATACTTAATCAGTAGATTTCTGCCCTGATAACCCGAATAACCAAATCAATCACTCCACTGTTCCAAGATCTGATTCTGATCAACTCGAAACCATAACTGTAGCTTGAACCAATCACTGTTGTCAGCAATGTTGATCATCGTGAGAAGATTATTCGATAATTATCATTTAAGTCCAAATCTTTTCTTATTTTTGTTATCACCAAAACTATAAATTTTATCCTAACAATTTTCCCCTTTTTGGTGACGACAAAACTTAGCAGCCGATAGGAAAAGATAAGCAAAGATAAATTGCACAACGACTGCTAAAAGCAAATATCATTTACTCAACGAAGTACAGGAGATTTGTACGAAAGATTCTAATCAGTATCCTCTTCTTCTTTTATAAGTTCCACTCCTGCTATGCCTACGTTCTCTCCTTTCTCTTTCTCTTTCTCTTTCCAACCTATCAGAATCCCTTCTGTCGGCTTCAATAACTCTTTCAGCAGCCTCTTCTATACTTATAACTTGTCCAGTCTCTATAATGTGTCTCCGCGCCTGTTCAACTCTTTCTTCAAAAGTTCCCGTCGTTGGTGGAAATGTTTGAGTTTGTGTTCTCACAGTACTGGGGCGGCTGCTACTGCCTATTTCCCCCTTTTTGGCAGCACCACCTCTTAGGTAATCGGCGATGTCACCAACTTGGGTGGAAAGGCTGAGTATATCTGCTGCTATCTTTGATTGAAAATCCAAATGTTCGCTCCTGATAGCAGCAATTTGCTCATCCATTGTAATGAGCTTGGCATCTTGCTCTCGTTGCTTCTTCTTGATATCAAATAGGTCTTGAAAGATAGTGCCAACGGGTGCCATCAAGCCCTTTTTGAGATCAGTGATTTGCGTTGTTTGAGTCATTACCTTGCCTTTCAAGAACCCGACACGCAGTCTCAAAGGACTGGCGAAGCAGGACTTGCATTTTTAGAAGATCCCCACGAACACCCAATTCAACAGCATTGACCTTGGATAATATTTCGCAGTTGGAGTCATGAATGCGCTGAGCAAGAGATGATCGGAGGTCTTCAAGAGCCTAGGTAAACATAGTAAATCAACTGATGCGGAGGCTTGAGTGTCTGCTTGGGCATTCACAGGTATATCCGTAGAATCAAAGTGCATGGAGACATCAGTAGAGGAGGAACTGGATGCATGATGTGGAGAGATGGCCGGAGGAGACTCTGGACTTTGAACAAAGTATAATCGCTCCTCCTGTTGAACACGGGAGAAGATAGCAGGGCCAAGAGCAAAACGCCAATCATTCTCAAACAAATCAACCCCTGGTGAAAATGGAGAAGGAGATCGATAGACTGTAGAAACATCTGAGGAAACCAGGTCTACCTCTTCAACATCCGTTAAAACAACTTCCTGTATATCTCCCAAGTCCCTCTGGACAACTGAATCAACAAAACTATGACAGGCCACACCCTGTGCAAACATGCGGAGAAAATCTGCGGGAATACGCTCCACGCCCAAGTTATATACTGTAATATCTTGGCAGATATCCTCACTCACTGGTCGCAGACCACCAAACATACTAAATTGAAAAATTTCTTCACAGACCTTGGTCCATTGCCAAATCCTGATCATCCACGGGACTGCTGTCCAATATTGTACAGGCTCAATAAAAGAGACATGCGGAACAAAAATCTCTTGAATGGCAGGTGCTGGCATTTTCATTTTGTTCAAGAATAACGACAAGTGGCAACTACTTCTCCAAAAATCAGGACCCTGAACAGGCGTCCAAACTCTATTCACAAAAATTACGGGCCGTACCCAACAAGTAGAATTTGCTATGGAATAAAATCGTGCAAGAACAGCACCGCCATCAACAGAGGAATCAACGATTGAGGATGGGCAAGGTTGATCCATTGATAATCCATGCTCACGCTGCTGAGCCAGTAAATCTTCCATGGATTGTGAATGAGCATCGGATAGTAAATCAAAGATTTGGGAGGCTGTGGCAGTCCAATGCTAGCAAGAAATGTAAAATTGTCTATGAGACTCCATGATCATCCTGAGCAGCTGTTCTTTGTACTTAGCTAAGATGTACATCTTTCTCTTAACAGCAGTCTCCAACGAATCCGTCGCAGCCCACTCCAACATAAATTTTTCTTTTTCTCTCAGTTCCAGCAAGGCATCAAAATTGGTCAATTTGTTGATTGAGAAGGAGTGAAAGAAATTTTCGACATCCACCATAACCTGGTCACGGAGTTTAACTATAAAATCCACATCAGTACAAATTAGCTCCACTATTTCCCTCGCTGGATTCCCGCTAACTGGTTCATCCTCCACCAGAATCCCTTTTCCTTTATCAAGTGAGGAAATTCGCGGGAGACTGGCAGAATACAAGTCACCCCTTTGAACATCACCAAAGTTTAGGAATTCACCAAGCCGTATCTTGGTAAGCTCCACAGCAGTAATCGACGGTAGCAACAATTCATCGGAGATTTGTAATATAAGATCATAAATGGGCATGGTCTCCGCAGTGACTTGCTTGCGATCAAGAGATATGTTCATCTCCTTGTCAACCACAGAATTAATTATGCCCTCAGCTTGTGTATCAATTTTTGTGTCAACAAACTCGGGCTCATTGTGCCTCGCAACAAAATCATCCAACCACCGAGCAAAATATTCTTCAAACATTGCTTCATCAACACCCTGACCTTCTCGCTCTGTCGCACTCACCCCTAACTCCAAGGTTTCCTCTAATACCTTGGCTATAATGATGTCTGCTTCATCAGTACTCATAACAGCATCAGCATCAGCATCTTTAACAATTTCCTTTGTTCCCACTGATTCATCATCAGAACCCCTGGATAATACCAATCTCCTCTTTCGAAATTTTCGTTTGAGCACAGGAGAGGGGACAGCTGCTACAGCATGGGTAGGATCAACGATTTGAAGTGGCTCAACATCCGGGGCCACCTGCACAATGCCCAAATTTACTTGGGACACTGAGGGCTTGCTCTTGCTCGTGCACCTCTTCTTGGAAATGATAGGCGCATCAGCCTCAGTAGCTGATCTCTTCTTTGTCGCAGCAATTTCAGCAAAAATATCTACTAGCGTCTCATCAGCAGAGGAAGTATTCTTCTTCGCCTTTGGTGTCTTCTTTTCCACGGCCGTCTTAGCCATCCCAGGCTCCTCATTTTCCGCACGAGCATCGATTGTGATGTTGGTGGCAATGTAGGTGTGAACTGTTCTCATGGACAGAATTTTGGCACTTGGGAATGGAACACCGTTGTGTTGTGGATCCGGATCCGCCCCCGGTCAGGCAGCGGAAGAACAATCAAATTTAAACCGGGAGGCGATCAATACGAAGAATAAATAACATACTATGACATTCATAGGGTGTTTTAGCATGTTACCTCGCTGGCACTTGTGCCTGGCTCCAACCGTGATTACAATAATCCGGCTTTTCTCGGTAGATTGCGGTAGTTTACGCCAATCCGGTCCACGACCAGATCCAAGACTCCTTCTTCAGGCTGCACTAGAAGCCCTGACGAGATCAGCATGAACGAATACTCCTCGAAAAACTAAGCCGGAACGTTTTCCGGCGAAGTTGGCGGCGGCGGCGGGCGGCGCACGGCGGCGGCGAGGAAGAAGAGAGGGAGGCGGCGTGTGGAGCAATTAGGTTTAGGGTTTTTGATGAGTGTTGTATGTTGTTGAATTGGTCATTAAGTCTAATAATCATAATTATATAGACTTAACAATGGACTTGGCCCGACCCATCGGGCCCGGGTCCAAATGACGATATCCATTGCTGCGACTTCATCGTAACTCCGATCGCCGATCAGATCGGACCGATCGACTCAGTTTCCAAAACTGAATGTTATGATGTGAAAAACTGTATGTTGTTGAATTGGTCATTAAGTCTAATAATCATAATTATATAGACTTAACAATGGACTTGGCCCGACCCATCGGGCCCGGGTCCAAATGACGATATCCATTGCTGCGACTTCATCGTAACTCCGATCGCCGATCAGATCGGACCGATCGACTCAGTTTCCAAAACTGAATGTTATGATGTGAAAAACAATTTTTCAGATCATCTAACCCTAGATTGCAAAATGACCGTTTTGCCCCTCAACAGTGTCAAATCCCGGTTTGACCCCTGTTGACTTTTAGGAAGTCGCACTTCCGACGCCTGGTGACCCCAAATGAGTCGGCAAACGGGTCAAAGTGAGACGCCTATCATGTAGAGTCTCAATGACGTTTCGAGTCGTGAGGACTAATCAGTACAACCAAGACCTCGGACTTATCCACTCGACAAATGGTAACCACTTGGAAAGTCCGAACAAGGGTAGTTCGATAGATCACCAGGTCACTATCTATCTGCATGCTCAGAACATCACAATGTTCCCTACCAATGAAACATGGTACTTCGCATCACAGATACTAGTCTCGAACTCGGGCGGCCTTATCCTCATTTTGACGGCCCAATCGACTAGGAACATGTTCAGAATACACAGCGACTATTAGATGTGTTTCATGATAGCCGTCATACCCACTATCACATCTAACATACGCTTAAGTGCATTCTAGGTCTTTACTCAACGCAATTGTAAATCATTACACACATAATGAAAGTAAAGAATGCCGTATAAAATAATGCGAATATCATATATAAAGATCGTTTGTACAAGAGTCTATAAAACCCACATGACACAAGTTGGCTAGTTGGGCATCTACTCTAACACGTTGCCCATAGTAATAGTAGGCATACCTTTCAGTATAACACCGATTTGAGCAGCAAAGCCCTTTGCTTTCCTCTGTGACTTATCCACCATGTCATTCAAAACATTAAACAAAACTTTGCTCCAATTCACTTTCAACCCATACTGAATCGCTGTCATCATCTGGAATCGTTCAACGGTGACAGAATCAAAAGAGCCTGCCTTAACAGTAAGGGCCTTTGCCAAGATATCATTTAACAAACGAAATTCATGTTTCATATATTTCTTTTTGCCATGAACATCAATCTGCACACCCTCCTTTGAGAAGAGGCTCCGCGCATCATACAAGGTATCTTTTGGTACTTCAGAGAAGTTTGCAATACCCTCGGTGGGCAAGTCAAACACCTTTGCGAACAGAGTCGGTAAAATAGAGACAAACTTGCCTGATATTACGCCTGTGACATCTTCGCCCTGTATTAATGCCGTGTCGAAGAAGTGCCCTAGTTCCTTTTCATACAACACTGATTCACAGCCCAAAAATCTTCTGAGACCACTGGCCTCCAGAGCTTTAAACATGTTGAGCATCCCTTCATGGTCATGAATCATCAAAACGGATTCAAAGTTAATCTGATAAAAGTGGGTGATGAATGCGGATGCCATTGTAGAATGCAAGGAGTGTCTGAGACAAGATATTTTGCAAGAGAAAATTCGAACGCACAAGAACAAGAGAATGCGAGAGCAATAGAAGGCAATGATTACGATTTCTCAGTAAGTTTGAGTAAATATTTGAAATGCCTAAAATAAAGATGGTGAATATGAACGGTTAGGAGAGAGAAAGAATGTTGATGTGACGATGGTAGTGAAGGACAACACGTGTCAATCATCCGATGGTGCGTACTATTTTTAGAAAAGATTTTGCAAATATTTTACCCGTACTGAAAAGATTAAAATAACATTGACGCGCCAAAATCTTTAAAACATCACACCTAAGCAAATCTGTTTTTAATATTTCGTGGGATGGAGAGGAATCTGTTAACAGGTAAGCATCAATTGTGTACAGGTGATATCTGTTGACAGATCTCTCCTGTTCAATTGACTTCACGCTTAACAACACAGAGACCATGTTCCCCCTACGACATACAACCCTGTATCAGTAATGCTTATGTAAGCAGATCTGTTTCCTTTGAATACGATGAGATGGAATGACGTAAGCAGTACTGTGTTCTTGATGGTTAGTATTTCAACGGTAGCGCTGACGCAAGCATCGCTGTTCCCCCTCAACATGTGACTCGATGTTGACGTAAGCAATACTGTTTTCTTGGTAGAGCGACGTCCAACGGTGGCGCTTACGCAAGCAGAGCTGTTCTCCATTAATAGATGACCCACTGCTGATGTAAGTGTTGCTGTTCAACCTACAACAATTGCTAGCACATAGACAAATTTATGGCAGTTCTAAGAGACCTAATATATTCCTAAAATAGGAGAACTTAGCGTCTGGCAGAGGTTTTGTGAAGATGTCAGCAACTTGTAGCTCCGTCGACACGTACTCCAACCGGACGTCCTTCTTTAGCACGTGGTCTCTTATAAAGTGATGCCTAATATCGATGTGCTTGGTCCGTGAGTGAAGTACAGGGTTCTGGGTGATTTCAATGGCACTTGTGTTGTCACAGAGAATAGGAGCTTCAGAAGCATCAATGCCATAATCCTTCAGTTGATGTTGAATCCAGAGGATTTGTGCGCAACAACTGCCAGCAGCAAGATATTCCGCCTCAGCAGTTAACGTGGCAATTGATGTCTGCTTCTTACTAAACCAAGAGATCAGTCGATCTCCTAAAAATTGACATGTTCCACTTGTGCTCTTGCGATCAATCCTGCAACCTGCGTAATCTGCATCATTGTACCCAATTAGTTGAAAGCCGGAGTCTTTGGGATACGAAAGACCCACGTTAGGAGTACCCTTCAAATATTTCAATATTCGCTTTACAGCAATGTAATGCGATTGCTTTGGCTCTGCTTGAAATCTAGCACACATACAGACAGCAAACATGATGTCTGGTCTGCTAGCAGTTAAGTATAGCAAAGAGCCTATTATACCACGATACAAAGATACCTCAATGGCAGATCCAGCTTCATCTTTATCTATCTTGATTGTGGAGCTCATGAGAATAGCGGCTGCTGAACTATTTTCCATTCCGAATTTCTTCAGCAGTTCCTTAGTGTATTTCGCCTGATTGATGAATATGCCATTCTCCAACTGGCGAACTTGTAAGCCCAAAAAGAACGTCAGCTCCCCCATCATACTAGGAACATTCTAATGGCTTCTAATCTAGCCACAGGTGCAAATGTCTCATCAAAATCTATCCCTTCCATTTGCCTAAAGCCTTGTGCTACCAGCCTGGCTTTGTTTCTAGTGACTATGCCGTCTTCATTCAGTTTATTTCTAAAGACCCAACGAGTACCTATGACTGAATGATTTTTAGGTCTAGGTACAAGTGTCCATACTTTATTGCGTTCGAACTGATTAAGTTCTTCCTGCATGGCATCTAACCAACTTGGGTCAGCTAAGGCCTCATCGATTATCTTAGGTTCTATATGAGATAGAAATGCAGCATCAAAATGATCATGAGATAGCTGGCCTCGTGTGCGGACAGGGGATTGAATGTTACCTATGACTTGCTCAGGTGGATGATTTCTATTCCACCGAAGATCAAGTCCAAAGTGATTTGCTCCTTGTTCCCCCTGTGTTGCTGACTGGATAAAAATGTTTGGATCTTCTGACGCCAATTGCTGATTATCATTGTTGCTTTGTGCATCAGATTACAATTGGAGTTCTTGCTGTTGTGTGTGAGTGCTGTTGTCAGCTTTGTCATTACTGTTGGTATGTTTGATATTGTTGCGTTAGCTGTTGATGTATGAGCAGTGGCATTTGCTTGCGTAATGCCTGACGTAGCAAGATCTGTTGGAGTTGCATTTGTTTGCGTGATGATTGCTTCTTCTCCAGCTGCCGTAAGATCTTGTTGAGTAATAGTATGTTGTGTAGCTACTATTGGTTGTTCTTCAGCTGTGAATCTTTGTTGTGACACGTCATCATCAGATTCTTCAAGGCTTGTTGATTCCAGACGTGTGCACAAGTCATGTAAGCTTTCAGCTGAGTTTGATTTGAAACTTGTTTCATCAAACACGACGTGTGCTGATTCTTCAACCGTTATGCTTCGATTATTTAACACTCGAAATGCTTTGCTTACTGCTGAATATCCTAAAAATATACCTGCATCAGATTTAGGTTCAAAGGCTGTTAGATGCTTCTTGCCATTATTATGAATGAAACACTTGCATCCAAACACCCTGAAATATGAAATGTCAGGTTTCTTGCTATTCCAGATCTCATAGGGGGTTTTATCGTGCATCCTATTAATCATTGATCTGTTTTGAGTATAACACGCTGTGTTAACTGCTTCTGCCCAGAATTTTTGAGAAATGCCGGAATATGCATTCATAGCTCTAGCAGCCTCTTTAAGAGTGCGGTTTCTCCTTTCAGCTAACCCGTTTTGCTGAGGAGTTCTTCCTGCTGACAGCTCATGCTTTATTCCCAAGTCCTCCAGATAGGAAGTTAATTTAAAATTTAGAAATTCAGTACCACGATCACTTCTTATCCGGTTGACTGAACAAGATTTGTCATTTTACAAACGTTTTAAAAGTTTTATCAGTTGGTCGGCGGTTTCAGATTTTGCTTTTAAAAATAACACCCAAGTATATTTTGAAAAATCATCAACAACTGCAAGGGTGTATGACATTCCCCCTATGCTCGTGACTGAAATAGGACCAAAGAGATCCATATGCAAGAGCTCAAGGCAACGGGAAGAACGTTTACCGCCTTTGTTTTTGAAAGTGGATTTTATTTGTTTTCCCAGCTGACAAGCTGCACAAATCTTGTCCTTTGAAAAACTGATTTTTGGCAGACCAGAAACCAAATCATTTTGACTCAATTTAGAAATTGTTTTGAAATGCAAATGATTCATTCTCTGGTGCCACAACCAGCTCTTGGAAGAGCCAGCTGCGAGGCACAATTGTTCAGGTGCCTGCTGATCTGACCAGTTGATAACGTAGGTGTTCCCAGAACGCTTACCCACCAACACGGTTAGACCAGTTGAGTTCTGAACTGTGCACGTGTGTTGTTGAAAATTAACAAGGAAACCTTTGTCACAAAGCTGACTGATACTTATCAGATTGTAACGCAAGTTATCAACAACAAGAATATCAGAAATAGAAATGTTACCATGAGTAAGCATACCATTACCCACAGTGTTACCGTAAGCATTGTCTCCAAAGACTATTTTTGCTCCTTTGTGAGGAACAACGTCTGTTAACAGCTTGGGGTTTCCAGTCATGTGTCATGCACATCCACTGTCTAAGTACCAGATTGTTGATGCATCGACTGCTGCTTTGTACCTGTTACCCTGCAATCATACAAAGCAAATTTTGGTACCCAATTTTACTTGGGTCCAGATTGGATTACCCCTTTCGGGACCCAGATTTGAACAATCCTCACGGTTTTTCCAGTTCTAGGATCCACGAAAGTATGTGC
>KV001316.1:17627-41557 GCA_001598015.1 Dorcoceras hygrometricum | reverse complement strand
ATTGCTTCAAGCCACAAATTAGAATCAGCATCGGAAATTGCCTCCTTGAAAGTTCTTGGATCAGATCCAACAACTTGATCACCTTGATCATCTTCAAGGAGAAAACCATATCTCTCAGGAGCCCTAGGAACCCTTTCGGATCTCCTAGGTGCGACCATTTCTGGTACTGGCTCTGGAGGTGCAGGAGATTCACCTGGTACTTCAGTTGGTTCTCGAACCTCTTCAAGTTCTGCTATTCTACCCTTTCTATCAAGTAGAAATTCCCTTTCCATAAAGGTGGCATTCCTAGAAACAAACACTTTTTTTTCGCTGGGATAGTAGAAGTAGTATCCAGTGGAATTCTTTGGATACCTAATGAAGTAGCATAAGATGGATCTCGTATCCAGCTTATCTCACACTGTCTGCTTCACGTAAGCAGGACATCCCCAAATCCTCATGTATGAGTACTTGGGTGGTTTGCCCATCCATATATCATATGGAGTCTTATCCACAGCCTTAGTGTGAACATCGTTCAACAACATTACCGCCGTTTTGAGCGCATAGCCCCAAAACGAGGTAGAAAGTTCAGTGAAGCTCATCATAGGTCGAACCATGTCTAACAGGGTTCGATTACGACGCTCCGCTACACCATTGAGCTGTGGTGTGGCCGGAGGGGTCCACTGTGCGAGAATCCCATTCTCTTTCAGATAGTCTTGAAATTCAGCACTCAAGTATTCACCACCTCGATCGGATCGAAGTGCTTTAATACTTTTGCCTAATTGATTTTCTACTTCAGCCTTGAATTCTTTGAACCTTTCAAAGGATTCAGACTTGTGCTTCATTAAGTACAAGTACCCATACCTAGAGTGATCGTCGGTAAAGGTGATGAAGTATGTGTGACCGTATTTAGTACCAATACTAAATGGGCCGCACACATCAGTATGGATCAAATCCAATAGGCCTTGAGCACGCTCACCCTTGCCCTTGAAGGGTTGCTTAGTCATCTTTCCCTTGAGACAAGACTCACAAGTCGGCAGGTAGTTGATGTCTGACAGATCAAACATGTCACTCCTAACTAACTTGTTCATCCTACCTAGAGAAATGTGACCTAGCCTAGCGTGCCAAAGTTGTGCTGGGTTAAAACTATCGTGTTTCCTTTTAATCATTGTTGTATGTGTTTCGACATCGCGAGTTGGAACGTCTTTTAATTTTAAGGTGTATAAATTGTTTTCGCGTTCCCCAATTCCAATTAAACATTCATTCTTGTAAATATTGCAAATCGAATTAGCAAACATACAATAATATCCATCACTATCAAGCATAGAAAAAGAAATAATGTTCTTTATTAATTCGGGAAGAAACAAAACGTTTCTCAATAACAACTTAAAATCAGAATACAGAAATAAGTAGACATCTCCTATAGCTACTGCAGCAACTCTTGCTCCATTGCCAAGCCTCAAGTGGGTCTCACCCTCTCTAAGACGTCGGCTTCTTGTCATCACCTGCAGATCATTGCAGATATGAGATCCACATCCGGTATCAAGTACCCAAGAATTCAAACTAAGAGAAATATTTATTTCAATATAGAACATACCTTTCGCAGTTCGCAACTGCTCGAGGTACTCCTTGCAGTTCCTCCTCCAATGCCCAGGCTTGTGGCAGTGGTGGCAAACATCCTCAGACTTGTTCGGCTTGGAAGCCTTTGCCTTTGGCTTCTTGGTGGGCTTTTCCTCCTTCACAGGGGCAGAACGCTTCTTACCCTTGCGTCTGGGCCCCTTCTTCGCAGAGGAAGAAGAGCCCATGAGGAGGACGGGCTTGTCCTTCATACTCCTTGCAGTCCCTCCTCCAATGCCCAGGCTTGTGGCAGTGGTGGCAAACATCCTCAGACTTGTTCGGCTTGGAAGCCTTTGCCTTTGGCTTCTTGGTGGGCTTTTCCTCCTTCACAGGGGCAGAACGCTTCTTACCCTTGCGTCTGGGCCCCTTCTTCGCAGAGGAAGAAGAGCCCATGAGGAGGACGGGCTTGTCCTTCATTATGGTTCCTTCAAACACTACAAGCATGTTAACCAAGGGTGGCTTCCAGCTTGTTCATGTTGAAGTTGACCACAAAGGGGTCGAATGCAGCAGGCAGTGAGAGGAGAAGCACATCCACCGACAGCTCGTGTGGAAGTGTGATATCAAGGCCCGACAGCTTTTCAACGAGCCCAATCATACGAACCCCATGCTCACGGACCGAAGTCCCGTCGCGCATGCGGCTCGTCATAAGCTCCATGACAGCCGTGAACCTCTCATGTCGAGAGTTCTCCCCGTACAGTTCTTTGTGATGGAAAAGTATGTCAGCAGCATACTTTGTCTTCTCAAAGCGCCGTTGCATTTCATTGGACATCGACGCCATCACATAGCATCGAGCTTTAACCTCGTCGTCCCACCACTGTTTTAGCGTTACCAGCTCCTCAGGGCTGATATCGGCAGGGGCTTCCTTCGGAGGGCACTTCTCTATCGTATAAAGAAGTTTCTCCGAAGCCAACACAAGGTTGAAGTTGCGGAGCCAGTCTTGGTAGTTCATACCGGTGAACTTGTTGCTATCCAGTATAGCAGCGAGTGGGTTTTTGAACGAAGACATTGTATAAGCAGTAATACTGAAAGAACACAGACAATCATCACTAATATATATAAAATAATCACTAAGACATAAAACAAGATCGTTAAGTTTTATGAATTACCCTCCCACTATTTTAACGATTTCACCACCCTCTAATGAAATCGAGAAAGCAAGTTCCTTTAGTGGGTACACGGAGCTCAATCAAGCGATCATGGACCCGAATAATATCAGCCATCCATGAACCCTAAAAGGTAGTTTCCGATTGCAACCGGTGCAACCTCCATGTATTCACCTCACGTCCAGTAAGGGTCCAATAATATGAAGCCGTTTAATATCACGTGTCAAGATGACCCATCAATGTTGAGTCATGAAGGACGGTCCCCTTAACGTCCCCAATAATATGAGCCAACGTTAAAGGAAGTTCCAACCGACTCACAACAATTGTCAATGGCGTGGACAGCTTTCCGGTATACATGACCCCCTCAATAATATGAGCCGGGCCATGTATACGGGTAGCATCGGCGTACACCAATTGTTGATGGAAGGTAGGGAGATTTAAATCAAATTTAAATTCCTTTAGTTTATCGAATAAACTTTTATCTTGATATAAGTTTTAAATAATTTAAAACGAGGGATTTTATTTTTGAAAACTTTGGTCTCATGCAATATATTTTAAATCATATTTAAAACATGCGGATTCAACTAACTATATATCACATATATATAAAGATTGAGATGATCGATCGCGAGAGCTATGCGGTCCGTGATTGACAGTCGGAATTCAACTAACTATATATCACATATATATAAAGATTGAGATGATCGATCGCGAGAGCTATGCGGTCCGTGGTTGACAGCCACGGACCTGGGTCCAATCCTAGGGGTAATGCAACATGCAATGCAATCCTATTACAATGCTTCCGGTTTTACAGATCTTCGGTCTTCAATATCTTTGATCGTCATTGTCCACCGTCTTCCGATGTCCTCCCACTAAATCTAGAAATTTACATTTAAATATACCATGATATATAAAGGATACATTTTTCAAGGGGTGGGAACGGGCCACAAACAGGCCCACTTAAAATGATAATCAATAATATTTACAAACCGAAATCATAAAAACCTATCGCATACACATAACACATTGGGCATGGCTCTCGATCATCCCAATCATGCAATCAATCTAATTAATATGCATAAATTAAATAATCAAATTATTTATCGCAAAATCATATTTTAATCATAAAATCGCATTTTATAATAATCGTATTTTGTCGATAAAATCAAATTTTAATCAACAAAATCATATTTCATTATAAAATCATATTTTACAATTAAAATCGCATTTTGCTATTTTAATTGCATCGTATTGGGCCAAAAACAATTTTGGGTCCAAAAATCTCAAAATTTCAAAATCGACCAAAATGGGCCCGATATCGAATATCGGCCCCAAAACTTCACAGGCTGCCCGAGACAGACCCGAACTAAACCTAGAAGCAAAATTCAGCCGTCACAACAATATGCCGTAGTTCGTCGCCAAACGGCGGCCGCCGCCAACACAGCGCGCGGCACAAGGCCGCGCGCCGCTGCGAATTGTGCGGCACCTTCCAACTCGCCATGCGCCAAGCATGGAGCACAGCCGCGACCAACGCGCAACATCTTGCGCACGGGCTGCTGGCCAACGTCGGCCATCGCGCGACAAGTGCACGGTGCAGCGGCCGATGTTCTGGCCGCGATGCGCGACAAGGCGCGCATGTTTCCGCGCGCAAAAGTGCGCGCGGGGGAGGGGCGCCGCCGCTTGCGTCGGCGGCCGGCAGGCCGATTAAATTTTATTTTTTGATTTTTCGATTTCAAACATTGAGATCTGATGCAATATGGCACAATTGTATTGAAGGATCTGAGCCTTAGCTCTGATACCGCTGTTGGAGAACTGTGGCGGATCCGGATCCCGTCTCCCGGCGAGGCAGCGGAAGAATAAAATTAGGCCGGGAAACGTTCAATACAATTTAAACTACTGCAAACTATGAACCATTCATAGGACGATTAGTCAGTTACCTTGCTGGCGACAGGCGCCTGGCTCCAACCAGAATCGCAAGGAGACTGGCTCTTCTCGGTAGGCGGCGGTAGATTCGTCAATCAGGTCCATGACCGGAAGGGAGACTCCTTCGTCAGCCTGCACTAGAAGGCCTGACGAGATCAACACGGACGGATTCTCCTCGAAAAGTTGGCCGGAGAAACTCCGGCGAGGGGCGGCGGCGGCGGCGCGTGGCGGGCATGGCGACGGCGGCGGCTTGGAGAGGAGGGAGGCGGCCAAGGTGTGCTAGGGTTAGGTCTTGTGAGTTGTGATACAAGTGTATTATGACAAATGAAGCCCTTATCTACTTTAAGTAGATTAGTGGTGGACTTGGACCGGCCCAACGGGCCCGGGTCCAAATGACGATATCCATCACTACGACTTCATTACAACTCCGATCGCCGATCAGATCGGACCGATCGATTCAGTTTCCAAAACTGAATATTATGATGTGAAAAACAATTTTTCAGATCATCAAACCCTAAATGGCAAAATGACCGTTTTGCCCCTCAACAGCGGAAAATCACGATTTGACCCCTGTTGACTTTTTAGGAAGTCGCACTCCCTAAAATCCTCTTCCCATGCTCAACACATTGAGCTCAGTATCCGTGCGGGAATCTCGAATCCAGTACTTGTGTGACCCTCAATGGTTCAGGGATACAGCTAGCCGTGGGCCCACAACCATTGTGGCTCCGGAATCACAATTCCGGACTTGCCCAACGGATCATGCTAAGAGCGTCTAGAAACATCGCCCCATGATCCCCTAGGTATCACTGATACTGCCTGCAAGAACCATTTGGTCGTGGTTAGCGTCCAGTACGGTCCTTTCAATCCATATATCCCGATCAGATCAACGACCATTGGTAAATCGAGAGTCGCTAAAGATCCGATAGCTATGCATACATCTTGGAGATCGAATAGTGACATCGCGAGTGTAACTAGGTAAACCCATTTACCTAAAACACTTCTAGTACTCTGGCCAGAGATTTATACACTATTATCCACTCAGATAGCATAGGATATCCATGCATGTAAGCGAGCGGTGAATCCTCGACAACGAAGCATCAACTCCTACATGCATCGGGGTCTCACCCAATCCCGCCGCCTAATGACCCCAAGTGAGTCGGCAAACGGGTCAAAGTGAGACACCTATCATGTAGAGTCTCAATGACGTTTCGAGTCATGAGGACTAATCAGTAAAACCAAGACCTCGGACTTATCCACTCGACAAATGGTAACCACTTGGAAAGTCCGAACGAGGGCAGTTCGATAGATCACCAGGTCACTATCTATCTGCATGCTCAGAACATCACAATGTTCCCTACCAATGAAACATGGTACTTCGCATCGCAGATACTAGTCTCAGGCTCCGGCGGCCTTATCCTCATTTTGATGGCCCAATCGACTAGGAACATGTTCAGAATACACAGTGACTATTAGATGTGTTTCATGATAGCCGTCATACCCACTATCACATCTAACATACACTATAGTGCATTCTAGGTCATTACTCAACGCAATTGTTAATCATCATACAACATAATGAAAGTAAAGAACGCCATAAATAAATGCGAATATCATATATAAAGATCGTTTCATACAAGAGTCTATGAACCCACATGCCACAAGTTGGCTAGTTGGGCATCTACTCTAACATCTCACCAGGGCACGACAACCTCAGACTTCTCAAATCTTCTTCCTCGCTGGTCTCAGCAACCACAGCAGGAATTTCCTGGGAGCTCAAATCTATCAAGACATCTCATAACTCAGCTAAAATCTGAACTTCTACACCTTACTGTCTTCGGTCAGAACTCAAATCTGGCTCTACATATCAACTCGGGTTCTAACAACTAGAACTAAGCTTGAAACAGTAAGGGAAACACTTACCCAGAAGATAAAAACTCAAAGGGGAAAAACATCGACTGGAAATCACGAAGTTACTCGAACCCACAACTACCCCGCGCTCATCCTACGCATCGATCTACAACTCCAGACTGGTGTGAGGACTAGAAATCTGTTAAGTATGATTTAATGGCTAATCAGATTTTGGATTAAGATTTGTCACGGAAATTGTGATTGCTGGTTAATGTGTGAAATCAGCGTTGAATTTGGAGTTCAGTAGTTGTATTTTTTCTTATCGGCATATGATTCCAGTAGTAATTCAGACGTGGGGATCATCACTGGGAAGAAGCTAGGCCAACAACGCATTTCCGTGAGAATCGCGGGCGTTCAGATATTGCCTAACTTGTTTTCAGTAGCGGGTGTTGATACATCGTCATTTGGATTAGTTGGAACGACAGCATTTTGGATTAGAGAAGAAGGCAGCAGTGAGTTGCGTGAGAATTCAGATGTTGGTATTCAGCAGTAGCAACGAACAGATGTCAACGCTAGTCAACTCAGCAGTGAGACTGTAGCGAGAGGCAGCTGTTAGCGTTAGCACGCGGGCGTGAGAAGTTGTCGCTTGTTAGTCAACAGCTGAGTTGACCGCTAGTAGTTAGCGCGTTCAGATGTTGCTAGCGAGAGATCTGTTTCAGCAGTAGAAGCTATGCTACGTCATTTTGATTAGTTGGTGCGACGTCGTTTGCTGTATGAGTTAGTAGAGTGTTTAGATGTTTGTATTGTATCAGCAGTGGGCGAAAGCTGGAGTCAGCTTTGAGAGGACTTTTGCCTTAGTATAAGCAGAGATCTGAATTTCTTAGAACAACAGTGGTTTGGGGATTTATATACCAAGTGCTGCCCAACACTTAGCGTATTTTGAACCCGATATTCCTCATCGTTTTCTCCAGTAAACCCTCGATAGTTACTGTTCATTCAAACCCTTCTCCGGTAAATTTCCATCGATTTCCGTCGTGGTTTGGAGCGAGACTGGTGGCGATGAGCTCATCCTGAGTAGCTCTTTTGATTGATACCAGTTAGGTGTCCTGAGTCGACGCGTGGAGAGGAACGCGAAGTAGCAGTGTTGATTGAACGTTTTCGCGAAGCTAGACCCGAGAGTTCTTCAGCTCTCTTGAGCTTTTGGGTAAGTGATTTCGGCTGTTTTAAGCTTAGTTCTAGCTGTTAGAAGCTGCTTCGATAGGTAGAACCAGATTTGAGTTCTGATCGTATGTAGTATGCTTTAGTAATTTAGCTGTGAACTTAGGTATGAGCTTCCTTAACAAATTTGAGCTCAAGGGAAGTCCCTGCTGTGTTGAACGTGACCAGCGAGGTAGCAAGTTTGAGCAGTTGAAGCTTTCGTGCCTGAGTAAGATCTGTTGAGGTAGAATTTGAGTGCAGAGGTATGAGTTGAGCTTTTGTTAACAGCTTGAACATAGCGTGCTAGTATTTGAGGCATGAAATCTGTGCTATGTGAATTCTGTGTTTATGTGAACAGCTTGATTGAATTGATATGTCTGTTTATGTATTATATGCATGTTATATTAGTGATCATTCGTACTGAGGCTTGACCTCATATTCTTTCCTGCTTTTGTGTTGTTTGGGTCTGCGTTGCCCATTTGCAGGATCTTCAGATAACCAAGCTGGAAAGACTGGAACTGGTCGATCCCCATTTCCTTGAACTCCCAGTTATTATTATTATTATGTTATGTATTGATTCAGGGGATGCCCTGAGGTTGTATGTATTTGGGGGATCGTTTTTGATTTGATTTGAGATTACCTGTTGTTGTATGAGTTTTTATTTAACTCGTATTTTGAGTATGACTATTTTGAAGACATGATTTGGTTCAAGCCCAACTTTATTTCGAAATTTTTTTTCCATATTTTATCTTCTGTGTTTATGTGCTTAATTGTGCTATTAATTATTGTTAATTAGCACGGGGCCTGACACTTTTGGTATCAGAGCTTAAACTGGGATAATCTCACTTTCCTTTGATCACACTCGAGTCTAGGCACAGAGTTTGTATTTGATTTGATTGACTCTATGGCTTATGTGATTATTTTACTTGTCTCTGTGATTATCTGCTGTTAGTTCTTATCTTGAGATTTGATTAGATGCCATCGAGAAGAGGTAGAGGTAGGACTGCCAGACGTTCCGCTGAGGAGTCTAGGGCCTCGAATAGTGATGAGGGCATTCAGCAGAACATCCCTTTGCGTCATCGAGAGAGACAGGAAGAGGTTGAGGATGTGACGAGACAGATTGGCGAGATGGAGTTAGTCTTAGCGAGGTTTCAGCGGACGAATCCCCCTACGTTTGCGGGCACTGAGGGAGGTTTGATGGCTGAAGGTTGGATAATTCAGATGGAAGAATTGTTTTATACTTTGGAGTACGCTCCTGAGAAGATATTGAAGCTAGCGGTGTTGCAGTTGAGAGATAATGCACAGCGTTGGTGGAGAGGTACTTCCCTTATCTTGCGTGAAATTGGGGCTGTGATAACTTGGGAGAGCTTCTGTGCAGCGTTTCGACAGGAGTATACCCCAGAGTCCTACTACAACAGTCGTGAGCGAGAGTTCTACAAATTGAAGCAAGGGAATATGAAGGTGGCCGAGTATGCCAGACAGTTATCTTCGCTTTTGATGTATGTTCCCCATGTGGCTAACCAGGAAAGGACTAAGAGGAACAAGTTTCTGAAGGGTTTGGGGCCTGATTTGTTCCGGATGGTGTTGTCTGGTTCACCTGCGACTTATGCTGAGGCCGTGGATAGGTCTGTAGATATTGAGGAGAGTTTGTTGGAGGCACAGGGTCCGGTTCAGCCGTCGGTGGGGCGCTCTTTTCAACCGGTGCAAGATGTGTCGCAATCGTTTTAGTCTCCTCAGTGGTCACAGCAATCGAATCGTCAGATGTTCAAACCATGAGGCAAACAGTTTAAGAAGAAGGCGCATTCGAGTTCCTCTGGTTCTGTGAGTTCTGGTGGCAGTAGTTCTGGTGGTGCTTTTTGTGGACAGTGCGGAGGGAAGCATGAGACTTCGCAATGTCGTGGAGTTTGAGGTCTTTGTCATCTTTGTGGACTACCGGGACATTTTGCTAGAGCGTGTCCTTTGATGGGAGGGCAGTCTTTGGGTCAATCGCAGCAAGGTTCCGCTGGTGGTTCTTCGCAGCGACAACAGCCTTTTGTTTCTTCCCAACTATCTGGATTCCAACCTCGTGAACCTTCTAGGTTTGGAGTATCTTCGAGACCTCAGTTTCTGGGACCGTAGCAGGCTCAAGAGAATGCCTTGACGAGAGAGCAGGCTGATGAGATACCTACAAGAGTGATTCAAGGTACGTGCTTTATCTTTGATTTTCTTGCACGAGTTTTGATTGACACTGGAGCATCACACTCCTTCATTTGTGAGTATGAGCGTGGTTTGAGTTCTTCCCCACTGTGTGATGTTGTCTCCGTGTCCACCCCTACTGGTGTGAGTCTGCTGTCCCGAGAGGTGGTGTTGAATTTCCTGATTAGATTTGATGAGCATGTTTTGATGACCATCTGATTGTTTTGGGAATTCGAGATTCTGATTGCATTTTGGGTATGGATGTGTTGACTGAGAATAGAGCGACCGTTGATTGTTTCCATGGTGTGGTGAGGTTTAGGCCTCGATCTGGATTGAAATGGGAGTTTTATGGTGCTGATTCGTGACCTAAGATTCCTTTAGTATCTGCCATGGAGATGTTTAGTTTGTTGTCACTAGAGAATTCAGGGTTTATGATCTATGCCCTAGATGTTTCCCATGAGTCGAGAGTGGAGTTGAGCGATGTTCAGATTGCTCAAGAGTTCCCAGATGTGTTTCCAGACGAGATTCCTGGATTTCCTCCGAGAAGAGAGATTGATTTCAATATAGAGTTGGTGCCAGGTACAGCCCCGATTTCTAGAGCTCCGTATCGATTGGCGGCAGCAGAGTTGAAAGAACTCAAGGATCAGTTGAGAGATATTCTTGAGAAGGCTTCATTAGACCGAGTATGTCGCCTTGGGGAGCTCCGGTTCTGTTTGTGAAGAAGAAAGATGGATCTATGAGGATGTGCATTGATTTTCGGCAGTTGAACAAAGTGACAGTGAAGAACAAGTATCCGTTGCCGAGGATTGATGACTTGTTTGATCAGTTGCAAGGATCGGCCGTGTACTCAAAGATTGATTTGCGATCTGGCTATCATCAGTTGCGGATTAGAGACGCTGATGTAGCGAAGACAGCTTTCCGAACAAGATACGGGCATTATGAGTTTCTTGTGATGCTGTTTGGATTGACGAATGCTCCTGCTGTGTTCATGGATTTGATGAATTTCGTCTTTAGCGAGTACATCCATCGATTCGTGATTGTCTTCATAGATGACATCTTGGTGTATTCGAGGTATTTCAGAGATCATAAAAAGCAGTTGAGGCTAGTGTTGCAGAGACTGAGAGACTCACAATTGTATGCCAAGTTCAGCAAGTGTGAATTTTGGCTAGACAAAGTTATTTTCTTGGGTCATGTGATTTCAGCGCAAGGAATTTCTGTGGATCCTAGTAAGGTCGAAGCAGTTCTTAACTGGGAGCGACCTAGGAATGTTTCCGAGATCCGTAGTTTCTTGGGATTGGCTGGCTACTATAGACGTTTCATTGAGAAGTTCTTTTCGATAGCCAGGATGATGACTCAGTTGACCCAGAAGGATAGGAAGTTTGTTTGGACTGATGAGTGTGAGTCGAGTTTTCAGATGCTGAAGGAGAAGTTGACTACTGCTCCTGTTTTGGCCTTGCCTTCGGGTTCTGGAGGTTTTGTGGTGTGCTCTGATGCTTCTCTGAGTGGTTTAGGGTGTGTTTTGATGCAGAACGGGTACGTGATTGCGTATGCGTCTCGACAGTTGAAGCCTCATGAGAAGAGATACCCCGTTCATGATCTATAGTTGGCTGCAATTGTGTTTGCCTTGAAGATATGGCGACACTATCTGTATGGTGAGGAGTTAGTGGTGTACATCGACCACAAGAGTTTGAAGTATATCTTCACCCAGTCAGATTTGAATATGAGGCAACGTCGTTGGATGAATTTGCTTCAAGATTTTGATTGCGAGATACAGTATCAGCATGGGCGGATGAACTTGGTAGCCGATGCTTTGAGTAGAAAAGCCCAGCCTGTGATGCTAACATCATTGAGTATTGCCTTGAAGATATGGCGACACTATCTGTATGGTGAGGAGTTAGTGGTGTACATCGACCACAAGAGTTTGAAGTATATCTTCACCCAGTCAGATTTGAATATGAGGCAACGTCGTTGGATGAATTTGCTTCAAGATTTTGATTGCGAGATACAGTATCAGCATGGGCGGATGAACTTGGTAGCCGATGCTTTGAGTAGAAAAGCCCAGCCTGTGATGCTAACATCATTGAGTATCTCGAGAGTCCACGAGTAGTTGAGTACTTCTGGTTGGCGATTCCAGCCAAGTGATCAGTACTTCTTAGTTTCTTCGATTCAGGTTGAACCACAGATTTTGATTGACATCAGAGAGGCACAGAGGACTGATCCGTATACCCATGAGTTGAGGATTAAGTCCGAGAATGGTCAGTCTGAAGATTTCTCTGTTGCTTCAGATGGGTGTCTGAGGTTTCGAGATAGATTAGTGGTTCCAAACTTGATTTATTTGAAAGAGACTATTCTGAATGAAGCGCATTGCAGTCGTTTTAGCGTGCATCGGGGGGAGAAGAAGATGTACCATGCTTTGAAATCTCACTACTGGTGGGAAGGACTGAAGAGCGACATTTTTGGTTTTGTTGCTTGATGTTTGAATTGCCAGCAGGTCAAGGCTGAACGAATGAGACCTGGTGGATTGTTGCAGAGTTTAAAAGTGCCTCAATGGAATTGGGAGCACGTCGTCATGGATTTTGTGACTCATTTGCCTCGATCGATGCGATTGTTATATGTCGACCATGTGGTTAGATTGCATGGAGTGCCGTTTCGATAGTTTCAGATAGAGATCCAAGGTTCACCTCTCGATTTTGGAAGAGTTTGCAAGCAGCGATGAGTTCGAGATTGGCGATGAGCACTGCTTATCACCGCCAGACAGATGGCCAATCTGAGAGGACCATTCAGACTTTAGAAGATATGCTGCGTGCAGTTGTGATGGATTTCAATGGTGGCTGGGAGGATGCTTTGTCCTTAGTTGAGTTTTCTTAAAGTAACAGCTACCAAGTGACCATTGGAATGGCTCCGTTTGAAGCATTGTATGGTCGAAAGTGTAGTTCACCGATCTGTTGGGAATAGGTTGGTGAAAGACAGCTTTCTACTCCTGAGTTTGTGCAGCATATGAAAGATCAGGTTGAATTGATTCGGAGTATAATGAAAGCTGCACAAGATAGATATGCTAGCTATGCTAATAAGCGACACAGACCGTTAGAATTTGAGGTTGGTGATCATGTATTTCTCAAGATTTCTCCTTTCAAGAGTGTTATGAGATTCAGATTTAAGGGTAAGTTAGCTCCTATATTCGTTGGTCCCTTTGAGATTATTGAGCGGATTGGACAGTTGGCTTATAGATTGAAGCTGACTGATGAGTTAGCAGCGATGCGTGACATTTTTCATGTATCAATGTTGAGAAAATATGAGCCAGATCCATCCCATGTGCTGAGGACTGATGAGGTAGAGCTAGACCAGACCCTGAGCTATGTTGAATATCCAGTGCAGATTCTGGATAGGAAGGAGAAGCAACTGAGGAATAAGTTAATACCGTTGGTGAAGGGAGCAAGCATGGACGTGAAGAAGCTACCTGGGAAGTTGAGGAAAAGATGAGACAAGAGTGGTCTCATATGTTTGAGCCATGACAGTAGCGATCCAGGTAACCTTCTAGCTTGAATGATTTTGTGGTTTAAGTGATTTTGCTGCTGAATTGAGATTCTGTTTAGTATTGAGTTGTACTAGGCAGTATGGCATGAGTATATTAGGAATGGTGTCTAGTATAGTGTGTCATGAATAAGCTATCTTGCTGTTGTGATCTTGATTAGATGACTTAACTGATTTCGAGGACGAAATCGATTTATAGTGGGGGAGAGTGCGAGGACTAGAAATCTGTTAAGTATGATTTAATGGCTAATCAGCTTTTGGATTAAGATTTGTCACAGAAATTGTGATTGCTGGTTAACGTGTGAAATCAGCATTAAATTTTGAGTTCAGTAGTTGTATTTTTTCCTATCGGGAAATGATTCCAGTAGTAATTCAGACGTGGGAATCATCGCTGGGAAGAAGCTAGGCCAGCAGCGCCTTTGCACGAGAATTTTCAAGCGTTCAGATGTTGCCTAACGTGTTTTCAGTAGCGGTGTTGATACGTCGTCGTTTGGATTAGTTGGAACGACAGCGTTTTGGATTAGAGAAGAAGGCAGCAGTGAGTTGCATGAGCATTCAGATGTTGGTATTCAGCCGTAGCGCGAACAGATATCAACGCTAGTCAACTCAGCAGTGCGAGTGTAGCGAGAGGCAGCTGTTCGCGTTAGTGCACGGGTGCGAGAAGTTGCCACGTGTTAGTCAACAGCTGAGTTGACCGCTAGTAGTTAGCGCGTTCAGATGTTGCTAGCGAGATATCTGTTTAAGCAGTAGAAGCTATGCTACGTCGTTTTGATTAGTTGGTGCGACGTCGTTTGTTGTATGAGTTAGTAGAGTGTTTAGATGTTTGTATTGTATCAGCAGTGGGCGAAAGCTGGAGTCAGCTTTGAGAGGACTTTTGCCGAGATCCGAATTTCTTAGAACAACAGTGGTTCGAGGATTTATATACCAAGTGCTGCCCAACACTTAGTGTATTTGGAACCCGATATTCCTCATCATTTTCTCCAGTAAACCCCCGATAGTTACTGTTCATTCAAACCTTTTTCCGGTAAATTGCCGTTGATTTCTGCCGTGGTTTGGAGCGAGACTGGTGGCGATGAGCTCGTCTTGAGTAGCTCTTTTGATTGATACCAGTTAGGTGGCCTGAGTCGACGCTGGAGAGGAACGCGAAGTAGCAGTGTTGATCCAACTTTTTCGCAAAGCTAGACCCGTGAGTTCTTCAGCTCTCTTGAGATTTTGGGTAAGTGATTTCGGCTGTTTTAAGCTTAGTTCTAGCTGTTAGAAACTACTTCGATAGGTAGAACCAGATTTGAGTTCTGACCGTAGGTAGTATGCTTTAGAAATTCAGCTGTGAACTAAGATATGAGATTCCTTAACAGATTTGAGCTCCAGGGAAGTCCCTGCTGTGTTGAACGTGACCAGCGAGGTAGCAAGTAGTTGAAGCTGCCGTGCCTGAGTAAGATCTGTTGAGGTAGAATTTGAGTGCAGAGGTACGAGTTGAGCTTTTGTTAACAACTTGAACATAGCGTGCTAGTATTTGAGGCATGAAATCTGGGCTATGTGAATTCTGCGTTTACGTGAACAACTTGATTGAATTGATATGTCCTGTTTACGTATTATATGCATGTTGAAATCAGATTTGAATTTCATGGCGTTCATGCATACATATTGAGCCTTTGATCGATTGAGAACCTGAGATAGAGCCACGTTGTGACCGGAAGATAGATGTGTCGTGCTTGAAAGGTACAACGCTATCATCGGAGTGGTGACCGACTGATTTTTTGTGTCTGAATACCACCGAGCTGTGATGGCTTACGGGCCTGAAGATCACAGACCGATGATTTCCCCGGTTGATACACTGTGCGGGTATAGAGGCTCGATTTAGATTACTGCCAGCTGATTAGCTGGCCTTGATGACCGATGTTTTTTTACAGCCACATGCATTCATGACTTAGAATACTGCATGTTTATGATTTGCTGTTATATTAGTGCTCATTCGTACTGAGGCTTGACCTCGTATTCTTTCCTGCTTTTGTGTTGTTTGGGTCTGCATTGCCCATTTTCAGGATCTTCAGATAACCAAGCTGGACAGACTGGAACCCAGCTGGTCGATCCCAATTTCCTTGAAGTCCCAGTTATTATTATTATTATGTTATGTATTGATCCAGGGGATGCACTGAGGTTGTATGTATTTGGGGGATCGTTGTTGATTTGATTTGAGATTACCTGTTGTTGTATGAGTTTTTATTTAACTCGTATTTTGAGTATGACTATTTTGAAGACATGATTTGGTTCAGGCCCAACTTTATTTCGAAAATTTTTAGCCATATTTTATGCTTCCGCGTTTATGTGCTTAATTGTGCTATTAATTATTGTTAATTAGCACGGGGACTGACACTGGTATCAAACGAAAGAGCTAAACAAGACGAGTTCAGTGCCTCCAATGTTGCCCCAAACAACGGCGAAAAATCGACGGCAATCTACCGGTGAAGGGTTCAGTGAACAGTATCGATCGAGGGTTTCAAAGAAGAAGAAAAGGGAAATCGGGGTCGAAAGTACGTTAAGTGTCGATCAACACTTGAATTTTAAATCCCTCGTCAAACTCTACAGTTACAGTCAATCACCGACAAAATAAAATTCCTGCTTGAGATCCTAACGCTGAGACATAAACCCTCAAATCTGATTCCAGCGCTAACTCACATATGAGTCCTCCGCGCTCACAAAAATCTGCCTCGCTAACTCTAACACGTGCAACTAATCGAAACGGCGTCGCATCGGGGGTTCCCGTAACTAAGCAAAATGATGTCGCACTGCCTCACATCTGAAACAGATCTCATCACTCACTGCTGCTCACCCAGATTCCTCATCAAATTCTAGCGCTAACACCACCTGTCCACCCAGAAAAGTTGACTAACACGTGGCATTTCTGCGCTAACTCTCACATCTACATTTGCTCACTGCTCAGCACCGTCGACCCGCGTTGACATCTGGTCATGGCCCCGAGCATATTTCACCCACTAGCGAGACATCTGAAATTGCGAAACGACGATGCATCACTTCTCGTGCCAGGCTCGACTACTCAGATTTCATTCGATAGAAACCAGCGACTCAAATATGAACTGCTCTTATGTCAAATCTGAAAACCACTAACCAGATTCGAAAAAATTCTCAAATATGAAATTCGAAAATCCACAACTCCCATGACTAATACTAAACCAAATCCAATTACTAGATTAATCACTAATTGTCGAAATCTCAATCCTCACATTCTTCGAAAATCCACAACTCCCATGACTAATACTAAACCAAATCCAATTACTAGATTAATCACTAATTGTCGAATCTCAATCCTCACATTCTTCCCATCTTAAGAGATTTCGTCGTCGAAATCAAAGGCAAACGCAGAACAAAATCAACAAAACACCAAAACTAACCAACTCAACTCCACTGTCAAAGCTCAAACATATGAGGCCACTCTTGTCTCATATTCTCTTCCACTTCTAAAGTAGCTTCTTCTCGGCCATGTTTACTCCATTGGACCATCACCAACGGAATTATCTTATTCCTCAACTGCTTCTCCTTCCTATCCAGAATCTGAAATGGATATTCAACATAACTTAAGGCAGAATGTAGCTCAACTTCATCAGTCCTCAACACATGGGATGGATCTGGCTCATATTTCCTCAACATTGACACATGAAAAACATCATGTATCGCTGCTATTTCATCAGACATCTGCAATCTATAAGCCAATTGTCCAATTCTCTCAACAATTTCAAATGGACCAACGAATCTATGAGATAACTTGCCCTTGAATCTGAACCTCATAACGTTCTTGAAAGGAGAAATCGTAAGGAACACTCTATCATGAACTTCGAATTCCAGAGGTCGGCGTCTATTGTTAGCATAGCTAGTCAAGCGATCTTGTGCAGCTTTCATCCTGCTTCGAATCAAAGAAATCCGATATCTCATATGCTGCACAAAATCAGGGGTTGAAAGCTGTTTCTCACAAAATTCTTCCCAACATATTGGAGATCTACACTTGCGACAATACAACGCTTCAAATGGAGCCATCTCGATAGTCACTTGGTAGCTGTTGTTATAAGAAAACTCAACAAAGGATAAGGAATCTTGCCAGCCACCATTGAAATCCATCACAATTGCTCGCAACATATCTTCTAAAGTCTGAATGGTTCTCTCGGATTGGCCATATGTCTGAGGGTGATAACCTGTATCATAGCCAATCTCATACCCATCGCTGCATGCAAACTCTTCCAAAATCGGGAAGTAAACCTTGGATCTCTATCAGACACTATCGACACAGGCAATCCATGCAATCTAACCACATGGTCGATGTATAGTCTCGCCATTTTCTTCATCGAACACCTCACATCATAGGGGATGAAATAGGCTGACTTCGAGAGTCTATCAATTACCACCATAATCGCATCGCATCCCCTACTCGACCGAGGTAAATGGGTCACAAAAGTCCATGGCGATGTGCTCCCAATTCCATTGAGGCACTTCTAAACCTTGCAACAATGCACCAGATCTCCTTCTCTCAGCCTTGACCTGTTGACAGTTCAAACATCGAGCAACAAAACCAGAAATGTCGCTCTTCATGCCTTCCCACCAGTAGCGAGACTTCAGAGCGTGATACATCTTTCTCTTGCCCGGACGCACACTATAACGGCTGCAATGGTCTTCGCTCAGAATAGTCTCTTTCAAATCAATCAGGTTCGGAACCACTAATCTCCCTCGAAATCTCAAACACCCATCAGAGGCTACAGTAAAAAATAATCAGACTGACCATTCTGAGCCTTAATCTTCAACTCATGAACATAAGGATCAGTCCTCTGTGCCTCTCTATGTTCATCACAATCTGTGTTTCAACCTAAATAGAAGAAACTACAAAATACTGATCACCCGGTTGGAATCGCCAACCAGAAGTACCCAACTGCTCATGGACTCTTGAGATATTCAAAGATGTTAGCATCGCAGGCTGGGCTTTCCTACTCAAAGCATCGGCTACTAAGTGCATCCGCCCAGGCTGATACTGAATCTCACAATGAAAATCCTTGAGAAACTCCATCCAACAACGCTGTCTCATATTTAGATCTGACTGAGTGAAGATATACTTTAGATTCTTATGATCTGTGTACACCACAAACTCCTCTCCATACAGGTAGTGACGCCAGATCTTTAAGGAAAAAACAATCGCTTCCAATTCCAAATCATGAACGGGGTATCTCATCTCATGGGGCTTCAACTGTGGAGACGCATACGTAATCACATACCCGTTCTGCATCAGGACACATCCCAAGCCACTCAGAGAAGCATCGGAGAAAACCACGAAACCTCCAGATCCAGACTGTAAAGCCAACACAGGAGCAGTAGTCAACTTCTCCTTAAGTGTCTGAAAACTCGACTCGCACTCGTCAGTCCAAACAAACTTCCTATCTTTTCGAGTCAACTGTGTCATCGGCTTGGCTATCGAAGAGAACTTCTCGATAAAACTCCTATAATATCCAGGCAATCCTAGAAAACTACGAATCACAGAAACATTCCTGGTCACTCCCAGTTAAGAACTGCTTCGACTTTACTAGGATCCACAGAAATACTTTGCACAGAAATCACATGACCCAAAAAGATTACTCTATCCAGCCAAAATTCGCATTTGCTGAACTTGACATACAACAGCGAGTCTCTCAATCTCTGGAATACCAATCTCAGGTTCTCCTCATGCTCTCTGAAACTTCTCGAATACACCAAGATATCATCTATAAAAACAATTACGAATCGATCGATATACTCACTGAAGACGCGATTCATCAAATCCATGAAAATAGCTGGGGCATTCGTCAACCCAAACGGCATCACAAGAAACTCATAATGCCCGTATCTCATCCAAAAAGTTGTCTTTGCTACATCAGCGTCTCTAATTCGCAACTGGTGATAGCCAAAGAGCAAGTAAATCTTTGAGTATACGGCCGATCCTTGCAACTTTTCAAACAAGTCATCAATCCTCGGCAACGGATACTTATTTTTGATCGTTTATTTCTTCAACTGTCGGAAATCCAAGCACATCCTCATAGACCCATCTTTCTTCTTCACAAACTGAATCGGAGCTCCCCAAGGCGACATACTCGGTCTGATGAAGCCTTTATCCAAAAAGATCTCTCAGCTGATCTTGAGTTCTTTCAACTCAGCTGGCTCCAATCGATACGGAGCTCTAGAAATCGGGGCTGTCCCTGGCACCAACTCTATACTGAAATCAATCTCTCTTCTCGGAGGGAATCCAGGAATCTCATCTGGAAACTCTCGGATGATTGATCGCTCAACTCCAATCGCGACTCTTGGGAAACATCGAGCGCATAGATCATGAATCCAGCATTATCCAGCGACAACTGACTAAAAATATCCATGGCGGACACCAGTGGAATCTTCGAGCACGAGTCAGCATCGTAGAAATCCCACTTCTCTCCCAACTCGGGGCGAAATCTCACCACACCATGGAAACAGTCAATAGTCGCCCTATAATCAGACAGCACATCAATTCCTAAGATGCAATCAAAATCCCTCATCTCCAAGGAGATCAAATTCGCTACTAACACATTCTGGTCAAACCGAATCACACAGTCCACCACAATATCACGGGACAACAACCACCCACCAGCAGGAGTAGACACAGATACAACATCACACAGTGGGGTAACTCTCAACCCACGCTCATGCACAAACCATGCAGAAACAAAGGAGTGTGATGCTCCTGTATCAAATAAAACCCTCGCAGGAACATCAGAGATAGAGCATGTGCCTGCGATAAATCCACCAGGTATCTCATCAGCCTGCTCCCTCGACAAGGAATTCACCTGGGCCTGCTGCGGTATCTGAAACTGAGGTCTCGAAGGTCCTCCAGACGTAGACGATTCACGGGATTGGAATCCAGATCGTTGAGTTGGGGCAGGAGGTGGCGGTTTCTAAAAATAACTACCAGCTGAACCTTGCTGTGAAGGAATCAAAGACTGTCCCCTCAACAAAGGACACACTCTCAGAAAGTGTCCAGGCTCCCCACAGTTGTGGCAGGTCCCCTGAACTCCACGACACTGTGAAGTCATGTGCTTACCACCGCACTGTCCACAAGACGCTCCTCCTGATCCACTGCCACCAGAGCTCACAGAACCAGAGGAACTCGAATTCAACTTCTTCTTGAACTTCTTCCCACGACGCCTGAACCTATGATGGTTCGATTGATGTAAAGTCTGAGAAGATTGAGAAGTATGCATCCCTTCAGGCGCAGGATAGTAACCTCGTCCAACTGTCATTGGAACCTGCGTCGGCGCATCCAACAAACTCTCCTCAATATCAGCTGCTCGATCCATAGCCTCAGCGTAAGTCGATGGTGCACCAGCCAACACCAACTGAAACAACTCCGGTCTCAATCCCTTGATGAACTTGTTCCTCTTTGTCCGCTCCTGGCTAGATACATGAGGGACATACGCCAGAAGGGAGGAAAACTGTCTGGCATACTCAGCAACCTTCAAATTGCCTTGCTTCAGATTGTCGAACTCCCTTTCTCGGTTATTGAAGTACGACTCTGGGGTGTACTCCTGTCGAAACGCTGCACAGAAGCTCTCCCAAGAAACCAAGACTCTGGTCTCTCTCATCACTCTGGAAGTACCCTTCCACAAACGTTGAGCATGCTCTCTCAACTGCAAAACGGCCAACTTCAGTCTCCACTCTGCGGTGTACTCCAAAGTGTCAAACAAATCCTCCATGTGCTCCAACCAGCCTTCAGCTGAAAGACAACCCTCGGTGCCAGTGAACATAGGGGGATTCGTCCTCTGAAATCGGGCCAATACTAATTCCATCTCGCCTATCTGTCTTGTCACATCCTCCACCTCTACCTGTCTCTCTCAACGATGCATAGGATACTCTGCTACACATCCTTTTCGCTCTCCGAGGCTCTAGACTCCTCAGCAGAACGTCTAGCAGTCCTACCTATACCTCTCCTCGAAGGAATCTAATCAAATCTCAAGGTAAGACTAACAGCAGGTAATCACAGAGACAGATATCAAATCACACAAGTCACAGAGTCAAGAAATAAATCAAATCAAAACTCTGTGCGTAGACTCGAGTGTGGTCAAATAAAAACGAGCTTATCCCAGTGTAAGCTCTGATACCAAAAATGTCAGGCCCCGTGCTAGCCAACCAAGATTAACAGCACATACACGCGGAATCATAAAAATAGGGCTTAAAAATTTTTCAAATGTTTGGGCCTGAACAATAAAATCATTATTCAAAATATTCATACTCAAAATAAGATTAACTCAAATCCAACAACAACAGGAAATCTCCCAAACATAATAACAGATCCCCAAAATACATAGAAACTCAGGGCATCCCCTGGTTCAATACATAATACAAATACACTGGGACTCAACCAAGCGGGTATCTACTAGCTGAAGCTCCACTCTGCCCAGCCATATTACATGCGGCTCCTGCATTGGGTAACACATACCCAAGAACACAAAAACAGGAAAATAAATACGAGGTCAAACCTCAGTACGAAGAGCACTAAGATAACAACAACTCATAAACATGTAGTAAATCAAAACATCAATGCATGAGGGATGTCAAAGAATTGGTCATCTAGGCCAACGAGTCAGCTGGAAAATCGAAGGTGAACCTCTATACCATGCACAGCCAATCAGCCGTTGGAAATCATCGGTCCATTATATTCAGGTCTGGCTACTCAATCAACCATCACAGCTCGATGGTATTTAGACACGACAAATCTGTCGATCACCACTCCGATGATAGTATTGGACCTTTCAGGCACGACACATCTGTCTGCCGATCACAACGTAGGTTTCAATCGATCAACAGGCTCAATATGTATGCTTGTATGCCAAGAAATTAATATCTGATTTCCACATGCATATTCACGTAAAACAGAACATAAATTCAAGCAATGAGCCAAACCTGTTTCACATAAGACACATAATCCTATTCATGCTCCAAAATACTACACGCTTATGTCAAAGTTGTAATCAGAAGCTCAATTCGTACCTCAAACATACGATTCTACCTCAACAGATCTCACCAGGGCACGAAAACCTCAGCCTGCTCAAATCTACTTCCTCGCTGGTCTCGGCAACCACAGCAGGAATTTCCTGGGAGCTCAAATCTTTCAAGACATCTCATAATTCAGCTAAAATATCAACTTCTACACCTTATTGTCTACGGTCAGAACTCAAATCTGGCTCTACCTATCAACTCAGGTTCTAACAACTAGAACTAAGCTTGAAACAGTAAGGGAAACACTTACCCAGAAGCTCAAAGCTGAAAGGGGAAAAACATCGACTGGAAATCACCCCGCGCTCCTCCTACGCATCGATCTACAACTGCAGATTGGTATCAAACGAAAGATCTAAACAAGACGAGTTCACCGCCTCCAATCTTTACCCCAAACAACTGCGGAAAATTGACGACAATCTACTGGAGAAGGTTCGGTGAACAGTACAGATCGAGGGTTTCAAAGTAAGAAGAAAAGGTAAATCGGGGTCAAAAGTACGTTAAGTGTCGATCAACACTTGAATTTAAAACCCCTCATCAAAATCTACAGTGACAGTCAATCACCGACAAATCAGATTCCTGCTTAAGATCCTAGCGCTGAGACATAACCCTCAAATCTGATTCCAGTGCTAACTCACATCTGAGTCCTCCGTGCTCACACAAATCCGCCTCGCTAACTCTATGTCAGGCCTCGTGCTCTCAACAGATAAACACATGCGGAAGCTATCAAAAAGTGGGTAAAATTTTCGCTTTTAGGCCCAACGGTTTTAAACATATAATTTAAAATACAACAATACTTAAAATAAGTTTACCAGTTCAAAACAACCAACAACAAAGCATACATAAATTCAACATATATCAAACTCCCCTATGGGTACAACAACTAAGCGCAGGGCATCCCCCTGGCTAACTGATACATATTTAATATAAGTATGCTATATGCAATCTGGGACACTCTAGCCACCTCCTGGGGCACCACCAGCTGGGTTAAACCCACGACCAGCTGTAGAACCTGGGTTTCCTGAAAACAAAGCAACAAGGAACAACCAAGCCCCGGAGGGACATGGGGTTAAACCCCAGTACGGAGAGCAAACATAAAACAGCAATATACAGCAAGGAATAAATTGCAGATGCTATGCATGAGACACCAAAGAACAAAGGAAAGCTCTACCCACTAGGGAGCTAAGGAACTCAAACATAGCTCCAAGAAACATCGACAATGTACCGTGGCCACGGGGTGAGTTCACAGTGTGGTAGTGAGCCACTCGCCATGAAACTACACCCAATTACCAGATGCATCAAACAACTCGACCTGCTGTTGCCTCGCCCATGAACTGTGGTAGTTAACCACTCGGCGCATGGTGGCTACGATCCCAGCAGGGAGATGAGAGTGCGGTATTACCGCTCGCCCTCACAAACCCATGCTCGCGGACCGAAGTCCCATCGTGCATGCGGCTCGTCATAAGCTCCTTGACAGCCGTGAACCTCTCATGTTGAGAGTTCTCC
>KV001315.1:46833-92976 GCA_001598015.1 Dorcoceras hygrometricum | reverse complement strand
TATCTTTAACACAAGAACAGCAGAAAATCCAGTATACTTCTTGCACACCGCCTGTCTTCTTTAAAACACTTTGAAAGTATTTTGTTCGGCTTCTTGAGAGCGAGCACCGCTTAATATGATTTGATTTGAAAGTAATGATGCATGAAGCAGCTTAAGATTCTATTTATATGATTTACAATGACTAAGGAAAACAAACACGTTATATCAATATGCCAAACTTTATAAGAAGCGTGCCCTGTTTCTTGTTTAAAACAAAAGATGTGCATGGAAACCGAGAATTTTAGTTAAATAAAGGATCCACTTGGTTTGCAGAAGTCACTAAATACTTACTGTACTTGCATTCTAACATTTGAATATCAATCCAAAATAAAATAAAGATTGATCATAGCATAGATAGCAATATTCAAGAATCGAATTGTAATAGCGATGTAATCCCTCAATCTCATATCTTTCTAATTGTGGACCTCTAAATGATCTGGTCGCTACAACAACAGCCCATCAGGGGGCAGTCTTCGCAGCAGCCAGCGAAGAGACCATTTCAGGGGCCTCCTAAGGGCCCAACTCCTCAGGGGTCACAGCAGCAGAGACCTCAGGACCAACAGAGGCCACAACAGTAGGGGGCCAGCACCCCTAGACCTGGAGGGTACCCGATCTGCAAGGAGTGCAGTAAGCAGCAGTCAGGACCTTGCATGGATGGATCAGGCATGTGCTACCACTGTAGGGAGCCAGGGCATATTTCTAGGGATTTCCCTAAGAAGAGACATGACACAAGTCGTGTTTTTGTGATGCAGGCGGAGGCTGCAGATCCGGACATGAAATTACTCACAGGTATTCCATTTTAGACTCACGTCGTTCGCATGCTTTGACATGTTCTGTAACTTGCTGACAATTCAGACACTTGGCCACAAAATCAGCAACGTCATTCTTCAATCCATCCCACCAAAAGTGAGGCTTCAGCGCTTGGTACATCTTCCTCACGCCAGGATGAACACTGTATCTACTGCAGTGCGCTTCTCTCAAAATCCGTTCCTTCAAGTCTATGAGGTTTGGCACAACCAGCCGGTCACGGAACCTCAAACAACCATCAGACGAAATAGAATAGTCCTCAAGCTGTCCAGCTCTTACCTTCAGCTTTATTTCATGGATGGAAGGATCTGTTCTTTGAGCAGCTCTAATGCTCGCAACAACCTGTGGCTCAACTTGAAAAGAAGAAACCACCACAAAATCCTCAGCTGGGTAAAACCACCAACCAGTAGTGCTAAGATGCTCATGGTCCTTAGAAGAATACAACGAGGCAAGCATTGCTCCTTGAGCCTTTCTTCTCAATGCATCAGCAACTACATTCACTTTCCCAGGCTGATATTGGATCTCACACTCAAAATCCTTAAGCAGCTCCATCCATCTACGTTGTCTCATATTCAAATCTGGCTGCGAAAACAAATACTGAAGGCTCTTGTGGTCTGAATACACCACAAACTGCTCGCCATACAAGTAATGACGCCAAATCTTTAAAGCAAAGACTACAGCTGCTAGCTCCAAATCATGAACTAGGTATCGAGTCTCATGCGGTTTCAGCTGCCACGAAGCATAAGCAATGACCCGACCATGTTGCATCAACACACAGCCCAATCCATTGAGCGAGGCATCTGAACATACCACGTAACCACATGAATCAGACGGAAAGGCTAACACAGGCGCAGAGGTTAAACTTCTCTTTGAGCAACTGAAAACTGTTCTCACATTGCTCATTCCAAACAAAACGCTTGTCCTTCTAGGTCAGCTATGTCATTGGCTTAGCTATGCTAGAAAATCCTTCGATAAAACGACGATAATAGCCAGTCAGACCCAAGAAACTACGAACCTCCGTCACACTCTTAGGGCGTTCCCAACTGACAACAGCTTCTACCTTACTGGGATCACAAACTATCAATGAACTCTCAAAAAACCCTATTCATCAAGTCCATGAAAACCCTATTCATCAAGTCCATGAAAACCCTATTCATCAAGTCCATGAAAACCCTATTCATCAAGTCCATGAAAACCCTATTCATCAAGTCCATGAAAACCCTATTCATCAAGTCCATGAAAACCCTATTCATCAAGTCCATGAAAACCCTATTCATCAAGTCCATGAAAACTGCTGGGGCATTCGTCAAACCGAAAGGCATAACCAAAAACTCAAAATGCCCGTACCTGGTGCGAAACGCAGTCATCACAACATCTTGATCTCTGATCCTCAGCTGATGGTACCCTGAAGGCAAATCGATCTTCGAATACACGGCCGAGCCTTGCAGCTGATTGAACAAGTCATCGAGCCTAGGCAACGAGTACTTATTCTTAACAGTATCCTTATTCAGCTGGTGGAAATCGATGCACATTCTCATTGTGCCATCCTTCTTCTTAACAAACAAGATAGGCGCTCCCCACGGCGACATGCTAGGACTGATAAAGCCTTTCTCCAGCAAGTCATCCAGCTGCACCTTGAGCTCTCTCAACTCAGCAGGTGCTAAGCGTATGGTGCACGCGAAATCGGAGCTCGTGCCAGGCACCAACTCAATGCTAAAGTCAATCTCCCTCCTTAGGAGGAAAACCAGGAATATCCTCCGGAAACACATCAGGAAAAATGACGCACCACTGGAACGTCGCTGCGCTACACATGCGAAGAAGAAGATGCATCTAACGCGTTGATCCTAAAACCCACGTTCTCCGCTGACAACAAGATGAACATCTCCATCGCTGAGACTAGCGGAATTTTTCGACAGAGAATCAGCACCGTAGAAATTCCATTTCTCACCGGACTGAGGCCTAAAACGCACAATCCCATGGAAACAATCCACGGAGTCCCTATAACTGGACAACACGTCCATTCCCACTATGCAGTCAAAATCCCACAACATCAGACTAATTAAATTCGCCACTAGCACATGCTCGCCAAACCTCAGAACACCATTCAACAAAACTTCTTGGGAAAACAGGCTAGCACCGCCAGGAGTAGAAACAGACACAACATCGCGCAAAGGAAAAGTATGCAGATCATGCTCGACCACAAAAGAATCAGCAATAAACGAATGTGATGCGCTAGTGTCAAACAACACTCGTGCAGGAAAATCAAAGACAGAACAGTTATCAGCAATCACTCCGCTCGGCGCGCCCTCCGCTTGCTCCCTCGTAATGGCATTCACTTGAGCATGTTGGGGTCCAGAGAAATGCTGCTGAGACGACTGTCCGAAACGCGACGGACCAGGCAACTGAAATGGCCTAAACTGCATCTATCCAACCCTATGCTGCGGGAACTGAGGGGAACGACCCCTAGACGATCCACCTCGACCCTGAGGTGGGGCTGCGGTTTGCTGCGATCCGGCCGACGGACACATCCTCGCGAAATTCCCATACTGATCACAGATATTACAAGAGCCCTGCACACCAACGCACTGAGTCAACGAATGCTTGCCTCCACAGAATCCACAAAACTCTGCCCTAGAACCACTGCTACTAGAGCTGCCAGAACCAGAAGAACCAGAACCAGACATCTTCTTAAACTGATGGCCACGAGGTCAGAACCTCTGGCGGCCAGACTGCTGAGCCAACTGCTGCTGCTGCTGTGGGGGTTGATTAGCTGACTGCGAAGATTGGGATGACTACGCTCCCTGAACAGCGGGACGACCACCCTGAGCACCCTGAGGCCTAGCACGTGACCTCCGGTTACGCAGACCTTCCTTGATATCAACAACACTATCCACAGCCTCTGCATAGCTCTTTGGTTTACTCGACAAAACCAAAGTATACAACTCTTCGTTCAAACCCTCAATAAACTTGGTCCTCTTGGCCCTCTCCCGGCCAACTACATGCGGGACATACGCCAACAGAGAAGAAAACCTATGGGCATACTCACGCATCGACATCGTACCTTGCTCCAAATGATCGAACTCTCCCTCACGAGCATTCACGTACGACTCCGGGACGTTAGTACTGCCGAAAGACAACGCAAAAACTATCCCAAGTAATCTCCACACCTGTCTCCTCTAGCATCCTTGAAGCGCCACGCCACCAACGCTCCGCACTCTTCCTCAACTGAAAGGTCGCCAAACTCAACCAAAGCACATCATCGTAATGAACACGATCGAACAAACCAGTGATGTGCTGCAACCACGAATCCGCATCCTCGCTAGACTTGTCACCGTTAAAGATCTGGGGACTCATCCGTTGGAACCTATCCATCACAATCTCCATGATTTCCACACGGGTTGCTAAGTTGTCAACTTCATCCTCTTCACGTCTACCACGACCATGGGAAGGGAAACTACGCTGATCCTCGTTCTGATCTCCAGACTCGTCCTGAAACTGCCCTCTACCTCTACCCTACGTCTAGGCGGCATCTTTCTACGAAGGCACTAAACAGGATAAGATAACATAGAACAAGTACAACATAGAAATCACATAACACAACCATATGCAGCACATAATAACATAGTCAAGCACAAACAACACACGACACTGTGCCTAGACTCAAGTGTGATCAAAGAAATCGAGCTTATCCCAGCTTACGCTCTGATACCAAAAATGTCAGGACTCGTGCACACATCAGAGTAAAACCACGCAAACACAAACGGAAGCTATTAAAAGGTGGCTAAAAATTTTTCTTTTGGCCTGACTGAAAGATAACATAATTTAAAATACAAGATACTTAAAATAATCTCAATTTATAAATCCACAACAGCACAAATATTCAAGTACAACAAATGACCAACGGCTGAATAGAACACAAGTACTAAGAGACTACAGTTATATAGATCTAAGCATCACCCGTGACATCCCACCCGCGGTGATACCAGTGCATATAGATAATATACATAACCGGGACACTCTATCTACCTCCTGGGGCACCTCCAGCTGGTCCAAAGCCACGGCCAGCGGAAAAACCTGGGAAACCTGAACAACAAACAGGCAAACAAACACAACAGTCCCAGAGGGACCTCGGGGTTAAACCCTAGTACGGAGAGCAACTATAAAACAGCAATGAATAGCAAAAGATATAATGCTAATGCTATGCATGAGGGACAATGCAACAGTCGAAGGCTACAACCAAGAAAGGTAGACAAAGAATTCAACAGCTGACAACAGATTCTGTGAAGAATAGTTAGTGGCCATTGGTGTGTGTACAAGCACACGGGAATTTCCCTCTCATCTTTACACCACACCTGAATACCAGATGCATCAATAACTCAACCTGCTGTTGCCCAACCCATGAACTGTGGTAGTTAACCACTCGGCGCATGAGGGCTAACAGACCAGCAGGGATATGAGAGTGCGGTATTGCCGCTCGCCCTCGCATCCTGGTAAGAAAACAGAGCAACAACAAATCACGGCTACAATAGCTGAAAGGGGAAATGATCATGCGTATGCAATGCAACAGCTGAAAAGCATATAAAACAACAAGCAATGCACACACAACAATCAAACATAATATCCATGCCAATTCCAGCCGTAATATAAGCTCAACATCCTTACCACACCAGCTTCTGAGCTATAATTTCCACACACAGCTGCTACAATCAAGTCCGAGCAAAACTGATCTGTCACCTGCTATATCAACACAAGACACTGCTCAAAAGCCAAAACGTAAATAACAGCAGCTGGGAGATACAACTCCACCAGCGCTCATCTACCTTCCTAACTCAATGGAAAGCTCTAACAAAGCTTAAAGGTAGCATCTTACTTACCCCAACGAAACTACTGGCACGGCAGGGAACGCTTATGCTAGCAACTACACAAGGGAGGTGTCTTAGCGATCCTGCGATCCTCTTACTGCTCCTCCAAAGCTTTCTAAAGGCTATAATTACCACACACAGCTGCTACAATCAAGTCCGAGCAAAACTGATCTGTCACCTGCTATATCAACACAAGACACTGCTCAAAAGCCAAAACGTAAATAACAGCAGCTGGGAGCTACAACTCCACCAGCGCTCATCTACCTTCCTAACTCAACGGAAAGCTCTAACAAAGCTTAAAGGTAGCATCTTTACTTACCCCAACGAAACTACTGGCACGGCAGGGAACGCTTATGCTAGCAACTACACAAGGGAGGTGTCTTAGCGATCCTGCGATCCTCTTACTGCTCCTCCAAAGCTTTCTAAAGAGGTATAGAACGAAGCTCCTTAGCGATAGGAATCCAACTCTACCACTTTCACACTCGTCGGAGTTGTCTACCACCGGAAATTAGGACGGATAAGATTACTGTGAACAGTAACTAGGGTTCGCGACAAGATTTGCTATCGGGAAATATTTCTAATTATGGGATCTGTTAAACAATCGAAGACCAAATCTTATCTTAAATATACTACTCAATCAGCAGATAAAACAGGAACATATCCACCAACAAAATCAGTTGTCACAACTAATATTCCCAACTAGCAGCTGAAATCTCGCATCAGCTTTTGCCTATCGCTAATTATTAACCAGCAGTTGAATCTTTCAAATAACGCTAAAGCTAAATGGCGTCGCACCAACTTAACCAAACGACGTCGCAGAGGAACACGTCACCTTTCTACTAACAGCTGATTCACAAACCAGCAGTCACAACGCATGATATCTCTCAACAGCTGATGTCTATCATAACCAACAGCTGGTACGAAGCACTCCACTCAAAACGTTGTCGTTCCAACTTATCTAAACGACGTAGTTTCGCTATCCTCTATGAAACACGCTAACAAAACCAACAGCTGGTTCCTGAACACAAAACATGGTCGCTTCAAAGTCTCTTAGTGCTATCTGATGATCATCGCAACTAACATACCAACAGCTGATCACTCGCAACAGCTGGATACGCGCTAATACACCAACGTCTGGAATCCACGTTTGCATTGCTGCTGCTTCCTACCAACACGCAACATCTGAAATATCAACAGTTGACGCTATCACTCAACGGCTGATCCCACTACTACTGCTGCTAAATCCAACACTTAGGCAAAATCGATGTCTACGCCAAGCACATCGACTAACAGCTGATTGTGAAAACACAGATCTCACATGATCTGATTTTTGTCTAATAGTTCTTGTAGTTGGTCCTTGAGCTTTTTGAGTTCAGCAGGTGCCATCCGGTATGGTGCCTTTGAGATTGGTGCCGACCCTGGCACTAGGTTGATTTCGAACTCAATTTCTCTGTCCGGCACTTTTCCAGCTAAGTCATCTGGAAAAACATCTGTGAACTCTTGCACCACTGGATGTCTTCTATTTTGAGCTCGTCTCCTTTTTTTACTTCGTGGATCATCGCCAAGAAAACTTCTGTTCCTGTCTTCATGGCTCATCGCCTAAAGCATGCACCGCTCTGTTTGCGACAATCTCCACTATGACGTTGGCCGCAGGAGACGCAAGTTGGCAACGTCTGATTATTCGGTGTAGGTGCTGAGCCGCGGTTGTTGAGGTTTGGCCGCTTGTTCTTCGGCCCACCGTGTGAAGCCTGAGCATTGAAGGGGCGTTTGTTCTTGTTGTCAGCTTCCCGCCTCTTTATGTCAGTCTCTGTTCGGATTGCAGCTCCCATTAAGTCTTCAAGATCCGTGGCTTTATATACTGCGAGGGCTAACTGGATGCGGCTATTCAGACCCTTCTTGTATCGGTGCATCTTTAGAGTATTATACGCCATGATCGTTGGGACATAGGTGCCGAATGAATTAAACTTGGAGGTATACTCTACTATCGACATATCTGCGGTCTTAGTGAAGGTAAACTCTCTGAGCCATTGCATTCTGATTTCCACAGGAAAGTATTGTTTCAATAATGCTTCCCAAAACCTTTGCCACGTAATTTGTCCATTTGCAGTCATGGTTGGCTCGACCGCTTCCCACCACTTCCCAGCTTTGCTGTCGAGGAGTGGTGTTACAACATCCACTTTGAACGCGTCTGGGACCTCCAGTAGTCGAAGTTGCGTTTCGATGTTCTTCATCCACGTCTGGGCAACTTCAGGGTCATGGCTCCCATCGAAGGTGGGGGCTTTGTTCTTGCGGAGGGACTCATAGTAGAACTTCGTCCCACGAGGTGGAGGGGGAGGAGGAGGAACTTGGTTGTTGTTGTTGGGGTTAACCAACCCTTGCAGAGTCGTGGCAACTATGGTATCAATTGCCATCAGGTCTTCTCTACTAAGACCACCTCCCGAATTGGAATTGGAGGGTCCTTCACATCCATTGTTTCTATCACTTCTACGGTCTCCAGCCATATTCTTCCATAGGAAAGCTTTATTATTTCTCCTCTACCAGGGCCTTGATGATCAGGTGTTGTGCTTGCATCGAGTATTCAGCTTCTTGGATACGAGCATGAAACTTTTGATGGCACACCATATGGCTTTCTCTAGCCTTTTGCTTCTTTGCCTTCATTCTTTCGATCTTCTTAGACATATGGTAACGCCCAGAAAATCCCTAAGTCCACATATTATTTTATTTTGCTTCGAAGGGTCAATCTGCGATTTTCGCATCCTCAGCACATTAGTTTGCATCTGTGTTGAATTTTAGATTTCAGTTTAGGATTGTGGTTGAAGAGTATTCTGGATGGAATTAAACCGAGCACGATTTGAGTTTTTAAAATGTTTTAAAATATTTTGTTTTAAAATGATTTATATTAAAGAATTATTTTCTTTTAAATATATAATATTGAGTATAGAAAATAGTTTTCAAAAGAAATGATTTCACGTACGAACGCCCATACCTCTTTTCACCTACTACTTCCATTATTGGAGCTCTCTTAAATTACGGTGAAGTACTTCATTTGAACAAACAAGAAAACGCAGTTTCTCTAAAATTTTCTATGTGCATCGTTGGTGCTCGTGGGGAATTCCAGCCATGGTGTTCTGTTCAGCCGCTATTAATTTCAGGCAAGTACTTTCTTTTCTTTGACGTATCCCTGGAAGCATAATATGTTTCGTTCAGCTTGTGTGCTTGAAATGTGCAGTTTCTCCAAGTTTATAGTTTCTGTTTAAAAGTGCTGGTTTTATCAAAGGTATGAGTTTTCGATAATGTTCGATTTTCAAGTGATAGATTTTTCAGAAGCTTATGATGTTTCTTCAAAACTGCTGAGATGTACAAGTATGGCTTCAAGTAGAATTCCAAGTTAACCAGTAAGTATTTCGTGCTGGATAATCTTAGGATTGAGGTTCTCAGATGACAGGTAGAGCTGGTCTGGCTAGAGCTCTGTTTTGAGTTGGTAAGTTCAGCTTGTTTGTTCGAATTTCTCCCAACTGCTTTCAGCTCCGTGCTGGGCGATTAAGGATGAGATTATGAGTTGATAAGCTGAGCTGGTTCAGTTAGAGCGTTGTTCTGGTCTGGTAAGCTTAGCCAGTCTACTCGAACTTCTCCCAGTTGGTTTCAGCACCCAGTTGATGTTCTAGCCAGTGAGATATGAGGTTCTGAGCTGATGCGCAGAGCTGGTCGGATAGAAACTTGGTTCCAATCTGACTAGCTTAGCTAATTGGTTCGAACTTCTCCAAGCTGTTCTTAGTATTCTGTTGATATTCTACTCTTTTAGGATCATTTTCATCATTTCATATTCCAGTGCATTGTAAAGATGAAGGTTCTTCTCTTAGTGAATGGTAGCGTTTGGACTTGATGCCATGTAATCGGTGATGTTGGTTAAATCGGGACTTGCTTCTGGTCTGATAGGCAGCACTGGTAGCGTTGGTAGTCATTCAGATGTTACAACACTAGTTCCTTAGTCAGACTTCTGTTTCTTATGTTAACAATTAAATTCCAAGCAGCAGCTGTTTTACCTATTTATGCGTTGACAGCTGAGTTGACCAAGTTGCAGCTGTTTCTAACATCTGAATTCCTGTTTGCGTAGAGTTTCACAGTTGTTTACCTGTGTTTCATCAACAGCTGAATTCCCTGTAGCCATCTGCTGATTGTTCAACTTTTACTCCGTTGACATCTGATTGTCCAAACAGCTGAATTTCCTGTAGCCATCTGTTGTTGTCCAACCTAATTTCATCGACATCTGAATTAGTTACTCCAATTGTGTGAACATATGAAATAACCGATCCAGTTACATTGTCGCCTGAGTTGACCAGCGAAATCTGTTTTCTTCGCGAAATCTGTTTCTTAACCGACATCTGTTTTCTTCGTGAAATCTGTTTTCTTTGCGAAATCTGTTTTCTTCGGCAAATATGTTTCATAAGCGAAATCTGTTTCATAAGCGAAATCTGTTTTCTTCGCAAAATCTGTTTCATAAGAGACATCTGTTTTCTTCACGAAATCTGTTTTCTTCGCGAAATCTGTTTCATAAGCAATATCTGTTTTCTTCGTGAAATCTGTTTTTTCGTGAAATATGTTTCATAAGCAAAATCTGTTTTCTTCGCGAAATCTGTTTTCTACGCGAAATCTATTTCATAAGCGACATCTGATTTCTTCGCGAAATCTTTTTCATAAGATAAATCTGTTTTCTTCGCGAAATCTGTTTTCTTCGCAAAATCTGTTTTCTTAAGCGTAAGCTGTTCTATTCTTTGAGCTACTTTACGTTCGTATTCTGTTTTCTACTCCGAGCTGTTTTACGTTCATAAGATATTTTCTAACCTGAGGTGGTTTCCGTTACCAATCAGCTCTCAGCCCAGCTGTACTCCCAGTAACTTTTAAATGAAAAAGAAACTTTTGAAGCAGCAGACCATTTGTGTTTTAAGTGATTTGTTTCAGCAGAAAAAATATGTCCAGTTTAAAGGAAGTAGATTCTAAATGTTTAAAACTGAATGAAGTTGTGGTATAAGATCCCAGACGGTCAGTAACGGGAGGGTGAGGACTATGGTCGACGGACCGGTGTGCCCCTCCAAATATGGGAGTATGGATGTCATTAGATGGACTTGGGTGCCCCTCCATATGGATAAGGGCGTCGATATCGCCAGAAATTCTGTACAGATGAGCTTGTGCAAGCGAACTGACCTATGAAGGTGTTCTGCTCCTAATGACATTTATGACAAGGAGAATGAGTTGTTTACAACCAAAGTTTAAGAAAGGATGAGAACTGAAGTTTACTTCCTTTAATACTTGTTTACTGTTTTAACAGTTTTAATGTTCGAGAATGCCCAGTTATTATTTCAATTGTTTTCAAGCATTGTAGGACCGAGCGCTTGCCGCTTTACCAAAAGCTATAGCTGGTGGTAACGGTGCAACTCCAATCTTTTAAACCGTATAGCAACAGAAGCGCCAAGATTCGATCGCTCTACCTATCAGGGGCAATTATTGCACTCCAACAATCCCCCTCCCAATAATTGCACTCCTTGCAATCAATGGGAATCGAACCCGTGACCTTGGCTCTGATACCAATTGTTAGGATCAAGCGCTTACCACTAGGCCAAAAGCTATAGCTGTTAGCCAAGGTGCAACTTTATTTCCTTATAATGTGACAGTGCAGAGTGCACCTATTATGTGAGTTAGGGTTGGGCTGTTAGGCCCATGAGTCAGGGGAGGTGCGTGTCTAACTGCTGGTGCTGTCTCATTTCCCTTAGAGATCAGTCTTACCCTTTCCCCTACCGCTGGCCCTATCCCCAGCAGAGATAGTATTACCCGTTAAGATCTGGCATCACACTTTTACAGCCCACATGGCCAACCAGATAAAGCGGCGCAACGTCAGCAGCTTGACGTACGAGAACTTCCCAGGAGGTCACCCATCCCAGTACTGTTCTCACCCTTGCACGCTTAACTCAAAAATCCCCCCCCCAAGAAGTATAGAAAATGCTTCTTGGGAGACTCGAACCCCTGACCTCGCTCTGATACCAATTGTTAGGACCGAGCGCTTGCCGCTTTATCAAAAGCTATAGCTGGTGGTAACGGTGCAACTCCAATCTTTTAAACCGTATAGCAACACAAGCGCCACGGTTCGATTGCTACCTAGCAGGGGAAAATATTGCACTCCAACATGCATGTTTAAGCAAGTTCAATTATGTCTTCAAACTTACAATTGATCAGTTTGCAGTTATGCTTTAAAGTATCGAGCTTTCAGTTATCAGCTTTTAGTTTTCAGTATTAAAAGCTATTTTCATGCATGTATTGTGTGCCTTTGTTACTTAGAATTACTTGCTGAGCCCCTAGGCTCACTAGCTTTCATGGGTAAAGGTAGCGTTGTTCATTGAGAGCTGGAAGATGCAATCTGAATCAGTTGGGGAAGTGTGTTTATCGAGGAACCAGCGTTTCCTACTGCTGCAGACCGTACCTCTTTTGTGATTGCAGTTGTATTAGACACCTTGTTTCAGATTTGATTCCCAGCTGTTTCGCACCAATTGTATCAAGATATTTTTATAACAGTGTTTCTATTCAAATTTATCTCGTCTTCAGTACTTTCAACCCATAAGCTGTTGTAATCTGTTTCCTTATGCGCAAAACGTGCAGTTCGTTATTTCGCACAATCACACGCAATGGGTTAGTATTATTCGGAAAGTTCAAAAAAAATAAATTTGTACACTTCTCTTCGAACATTATTGAGAAATCGATGGACTAGGGCGCCACAAGTTGGTATCAGAGCATGGTCCTTGAGAAAAACACTTGCCTTCAGTCTGAGTCAGTTCACGTCAGCCGCTTTCTCCAGTTTGTAAGTTTCATGTTCAAAAGTTTAATTTAAAGTTTCCAGCTTTTTCCTTCTCGATGTTCTGTGGTGGATTTGGGCTTAAGTTCAGACCGCAGATATGTCAGGTAGAGGTGGAGGTAGATGTGGAGAGAGAAGGGGCAGCACCACCGAAGAAGTCAGATCAGGTGGTCCCGCATGTGTGATAGTGGTTATAGCTCCACCAGTAGAGCAGTTGGTAAGACAATCGAACCAGGGGAGTGGCCATTCTTCAGGCCAAGGACCTAGACATTGGGATTCTCAGAAAGGGTCTAGGCGCAAGAAGAAATGCCAGGATTCTCAGTTTAGGAAGCAGAAGTCGCCCAAGCGACCAAAGATTGATCAGCAGGAGTCTCTAGAGCAGCAACCACAACCAAGCAACTTAGCCCCCAGGATTAATATCAAACCGACTTGTCCTACTTGTAGCAGAAAGCATGTTGGTCAGTGTAGAGTTGGGCAGGACGGGTGCTATAGGTGTGGTATTCAAGGTCACATTGCTAGGAAATGCCCGAAGCTAAAGCAGCCCATAGATAGCATAAAGTGAGTGGTAGAAGCAGATCAGGAGACCCCAGCTACCGCAGAAGTTTCGGGTAAGATTAGAATGTTTAGTATGCTTTCTAGTGCTCTCTGAGTTGAGATCAACCCATTAACATGTTAGGATATTTAAGGAATTTCCCTTACAACCTGAGCAACTATCAGTAAGTATTTGTGATGCTGTAACGTCAGGAGAAATAGAATTATATCTCAGCGTACCTTTCATAGTATAGAGCTTAGACACCGAGGATGTTTAGTGGCTATAAACCTATTCGCAGCGCTCATGCCTAGGTTTGAATAAATGTTTGGAGCTGGATTGGATAATTAAGTACGAAGGAGGGGAATAAGGACAGTATAAGTCAAATCACTCAGAGAGAATCGGTTTTGGTTTGATGCTAACCAAATTAGAGGAGTCCCTCATAAGATTTCAGATCTTTGAGCCCAAAAGCTGTTGAGAATAGATGTTGAGGATTTTGGCTAGCATTTCATCCCTAGTTGGTGATGAGACCTAAGTAGATATTTGTGGTAGTAGAGAGCGTAAGCAAGTTCAGGTTAGGGATATTCCGAATGTCCTGAACTGACGGATCAGATCTATAGTGTGAGGCCGTGACTTTTGGTGGTTCTAGCTTAAGTGAGGACTGTTCTTTACGCATAAGCTGGCCGATTGTTACGAGCAATTCTGAGTTTAGGTACTTTTGGTTCAGACCATCACAATCTGTTTTGGTTATCATAAGATAGATAGAGCCTTCTGAGTTGATCATTAAGCTGTAATCTGACCAGCAGTGGTGTAAGCTGTTTTTGGAGTGGTATTGTGCGCTAAGCTTTCTTTTACAGGTGACAACTTAGTCATACCCCAGATCAAGATTTTGGGTTGTGATCGTCCGAGTACCGCACCTTAGTAGAGCAAAGTGATGTTTGATAGGAAGTAAGATGGAACTTGAGGTTTGAGTGTAGAATGTAGAAGTTATATATGTTTAAAGTGAAGGAGTAGTGCCTCCTCCCGAGTGTCGAAGGTCCATTGATCAACTTCTAGGAGCAACAGTGTTCTCTAGATTGGATTCCGCCAGCTGAAGAATTAATAGGTGGCGATTAGCAAAGCTGCATCAGATCGCGTTAGAGTCGGTGCGAGTTTAGTTTTAACCTTTGGGATTGGTAATTTCAGCATTCGTGGATTAAGAATAGAGTGATTGGCTTTTGATTGGACCAGTTTGTATTAGTGTCTGTAGATGACATGTTGAGTTGTATTTAGAGCAGAAGTTCAGATAACCCCTCACCTAGGCAGCATGTTAAGTACGATTAGATTCTTATTTGTCAGCTGAGTTGAGGACTTAAAACCGACCTTAGTAGGAAAAAGAGTAAGCTGAGATAGATGTGTTTAATCGCTACCCCGAGCTGTATGTGTAAGAAAATTTCGAGGACGAAATTATTTTAAGGAGGGTAGATTGTAACGCCCAGAAAATCCCTAAGTCCACATATTATTTTATTTTGCTTCGAAGGGTCAATCTGAGATTTTCGCATCCTCAGCACATTAGTTTGCATCTGTGTTGAATTTCAGATTTCAGTTTAGGATCACGGTTCAAGAGTATTCTGGATGGAATTAACCCGAGCACGATTTGAGTTTTTAAAATGTTTTAAAATATATTTTTTTAAAATGATTTATATTAAAGAATTATTTTCTTTTAAATATATAATATTGAGTATAGGAAATAGTTTTCAAAAGAAATGATTTCACGTACGAACGCCCATAACTCTTTTCACCTACTACTTCCATTATTGGAGCTCTCTTAAATTACTAGTGAAGTACTTCATTCGAACAAAAAAGAAAACGCTTCAGTTTAGGATCACGGTTCAAGAGTATTCTGGATGGAATTAACCCGAGCACGATTTGAGTTTTTAAAATGTTTTAAAATATATTTTTTTAAAATGATTTATATTAAAGAATTATTTTCTTTTAAATATATAATATTGAGTATAGGAAATAGTTTTCAAAAGAAATGATTTCACGTACGAACGCCCATACCTCTTTTCACCTACTACTTCCATTATTTGAGCTCTCTTAAATTACAGTGAAGTACTTCATTCGAACAAAAAAGAAAACGCAGTTTCTCTAAAATTTTCTAAGTGCATCGTTGGTGCTCGTGGGGAATTCCAGCCAGGGTGTTCTATTCAGCCGCTATTCGTTTCAGGCAAGTACTTTATTTTCTTTGACGTATCCCTGGAAGCATAATATGTTCCTTTCGTGTGCTTGAAATGTGCAGTGTCTCCAAGTTTATAGTTTCTGTTTAAAAGTGCTGGTTTTATTAAAGGTATGACTTTTCGATAATGTTCGATTTTCAAGTGATAGATTTTCAGAAGCTGATGTTGTTTCTTCAAAACTGCTGGGATGTACAAGTATGGCTTCAACTAGAATTCCAAGTGAACCAGTAAGTATGTCGTGCTGGATAAGCTTAGGATTGAGGTTCTCATATGACAGGTAGAGCTGGTCTAGCTAGAGCTCTGTTCTGAGTTGGTAAGTTCAGCTTGTTTGTTCGAATTTATCCCAAATGCTTTCAGCTTCGTGCTGGGCGATTAAGGATGAGATTATGTGTTGATAAGCTGAGCTGGTTAGAGCGTTGTTCTGGTCTGGTAAGCTTATCCAGTCAACTCGAACTTCTCCCAGTTGGTTTCAGCACCTAGTTGATGTTCTAGCCAGTGAGAGAGAGGTTCTGAGCGGATGGGCAGAGCTGGTGAATAGAAACTTGGTTCCTATCTGACTAGCTTAGCTAATTGGTTCGGACTTCTCCAAGCTGTTCTTAGTATTCTATTCATATTCTACTCTTTTAGGATCATTTCCATCATTTCATATTCCAGTGCATTGTAAAGATGAAGGTTCTTCTCTTAGTGAATGGTAGCGTTTGGACTTGATGCCATGTAAACGATGATGCTGGTTAAATCGGGACTTGCTTCTGGTTTGATAGGTAGCACTGGTAGCGTTGGTAGTCATTTAGATGTTACAGCACTAATTCCTTAGTCAGAATTCTGTTTCTTATGTTAACAATTAAATTCCATGCAGCAGCTGTTTTACCTATTTATGCGTTGAAAGCTGAGTTGACCAAGTTGCAGCTGTTTCTAACATCTGAATTCCTGTTTGCGTAGCATTTCCAAAGTCGCAGCTGTTTACCTATGTTTCATCAACAGCTGAATTCCCTGTAGCCTTCTGCTGATTGTTCAACTGTTACTTCGTTGACATCTGATTGTCCCAACAGCTGAATTTCCTGTAGCCATCTTCTGTTGTCTAACCTAATTTCATCAACATCTGAATTAGTTACTCCAATTGTGTCAACATCAGAAACAACCGATCAAGTTACATTGTCGCCTGAGTTGACCAGCGAAATCTGTTTTCTTCTGTTTTCTTCGCGAAATCTGTTTCATAAGCGACATCTGTTTACTTCGCGAAATCTGTTTTCTTCGCGAAATATGTTTCATAAGCGACATCTGTTTTCTTCGCGAAATCAGTTTTCTTCACGAAATCTGTTTTCTTCGCGAAATCTTTTTTCTTTGCGAAATCTGTTTCATTCGCAAAATCTTTTTTCTTCGCGAAATCTGTTTTCTTCGCGAAATATGTTTCATAAGCGACATCTGTTTTCTTCGCGAAATCTGTTTCATAAGCGAAATCTGTTTTCTTCGCGAAATATATTTTCTTTACGAAATCTGTTTTCTTAAGCGTAAGCTGTTCTATTCTTTGAGCTACTTTACGTTCGTATTCTGTTTTCTACTCCGAGCTGTTTTACGTTCATAAGATATTTTCTAACCTGAGCTGGTTTCCGTTACCAATCAGCTCTCAGCCCAGCTGTACTCCTAGTAACTTTTAAATGAAAAATTTTTTTGAAGCAGCAGACCATATGTGTTGTAAGTGATTTGTTTCAGCAGAGAAAATATGTCCAGTTTAAAGGAAGTAGATTCTAAATGAAACTGAATGAAGTTGTGGTATAAGATCCCAGACGGTCAGTAACGGGAGGGTGAGGACTATGGTCGACGGACCGGTATGCCCCTCCAAATATGGGAGTGTGGATGTCAGTCGACGGAATTGGGTGCCCCTCCATATGGATAAGGGCGTCGATATCGCCAGAAATTCTGTACAGATGAGCTTGTGCAAGCGAACTGACTATGAAGGTGTTCTGCGCCTAATGACATTTATGAGAAGGAGAATGGGTTGTTTACAACCAAAGTTTAAGAAAGGATGAGAACTAAAGCTTACTTCCTTTAATACTTGTTTACTGTTTTAACAGTTTTAATGTTCGAGCATGCCCAGTTATTATTTCAATTGTTTTCAAGCATGTTTAAGCAAGTTCAATTATGTCTTCAAACTTACAATTGATCAGTTTGCAGTTATGCTTTAAAGTATCAAACTTTCAGTTAGCAGCTTTTAGTTTTTAGTTTTAAAAGATATTTTCATTCCTGTACTGTTTGCCTTTGTTACTCAAGAATTACTTGCTGAGCCTCTAGGCTCACTATCTTTCATGGGTACAGGTAGTGTTGTTCAGTGAGAGCTGGAAGATGCGAGCTGAATCAGTTGGGAAGTGTGTTTATCGAGGAACCAGTGTTTCCTACTGCTGCAGACCGTACCTCTTTTGTGATTGCAGCTGTATTAGACACCTTGTTTCAGATTTTATTCCCAGCTGTTTCGCACCAATTGTATCAAGATATTTCTATAATAGTGTTTCTATTCAATTTATCTCTTCTTCAGTACTTTCAACCCATAAGCTGTTGTAATTTGTTTCCTTATGCGCAAAACGTGCAGTTCGTTATTTCGCACAATCACACCCAATGTGTTTGTATTATTCGGAAAGTTCAAAACAAAAAAAAACTTGTACACTTCTCTTCGAACATTATTGAGAAATCGGTGGACTAGGGCGCCACACATATTAAGGCCTATTTCAGTAAGTCCGGCAATGGTCATGTGCGAGGCTTCTAATGCTATTTGGTTAGCCTTATGCTCTTCCTTGATAGTATCTAACTCTCATCTTGCGGTTGCTAGTTGGGCTCTAAGGCACCTAATCGTGCGGCTTTGGTTGTCAAGGGCAATCTATTTCATGCGAAGGGCAGCAGCAGCACGGGTACGGGGAGCAGAGGGGTCCATTTCCTAAAAATCGAAGATATTTCTAAAATAGAAAGTTTTAAGATTATTCCATAAACTAAAATTACTAACCATGGGGATTACATAACAGTTGACGGAACTGAAATCAGAGTCCTGTACAAAAAGTTATTGAATTTTCAAATATTTCCAAAAACGGCAAAAACGCGTTTTCGGAGGCCTAAGCGGAGGAATTCGGCCAAAACGCGCCTTTGGTCACCATAAAGTGAGTATTGCTCGTTGGACCGTTTCGGAGGGGGTAGCACTGGTCTTTCGCCAAAATATGAAAGTTCGTTCTAGACTTTGAAAATTTCAGATTTGGTTTCCTAGCCGGATTATGCACCTGGTGAGCTCTGATACAACTAAAATGTCATGCCCCGAGACCGAGACTCATGACATCGGCAACATTAAACAATTATAAAATTATAAGCCATTAAGCCTCATAGCATGGCTCAAAAAAACCAGTCTATTACATAATCAAATAATCGTTTTTACAACTGAAAATCGGAGAAATTGCGGAAGTATAAAAAAAAATAAAGTACATTAATAAAATCTGAATCTTCACCAGCCCCAGAACAGCTCTTGTTCCTCTACTTCAACCTGTTCTTCGTTCTTATTTTGGTGGAGAAGTGAGGGGTGAGTGTTTGGGAAAACACTCAGCAAGTGGGGGATACGATTCGAGCAAACAACAGATACATATACATATATAACAGTATTCGGAACTGAGCATGTACAGAGCAGAGCATAACATAACATATAGCATAGCAGATAGCACTGATAATTACTTCGTGTCTATGGTTTACTGATCAGTCCCTAATTTTTACTCCTCTAAGGGGTCGAGGCCATGTAGTTACATCGAGCAGAGCATAACATAACATATAGCATAGCTGATAGCACTGATAATTACTTCGTGTCTATGGTTTACTGATCAGTCCCTAATTTTTACTCCTCTAAGGGGTCGAGGCCATGTAGTTACATCACGTAACTCAGAGTATGGAATATTCCGTAGACCCATATTACGACAGTAAAATCAGTGTAAAACAGAGCTTGAACGAAACATAAATCTGAATTGAAACAGTGCTCGAACAGTAGGTTCAAAACTGAATTTTTAACAAGAATAATACATAATATATCAATCGAATATATTTACTTAGCAAAAGCCCACTTACAGAAATCTGGAGTTTGAATGAAATCTGATAGAGTTTTGCATGTTTTATCTACGAAGTCTGATATGGTTTCTGCAGAATTTCAGCGAGAGAGCTTGTTGCTTTTCTTACTGAAATTTCGAAAATGAGTGCGAGAAATTCTGAGGTCTCTGTCTAGTATTTATAGGTGTCGATGTGGGGAGGCAAAAGGTCTGTCATTAAGGCCATAAATTCCTGATTTCATGGCCATTAGAATGGCTGTTACGAGATCAATTTTTGTAGGCATTTATTTGGATCTCTTAATTGGCAATTAATCTTGATGGATCTGTTCTGACAGATCCTGATTAAGTTTTGAAGTACACAAAACCTGTTATTGTGTTTCTAACAATTCTACTTAAGTGTACATGTTTTAGGAACGAAGTAGAAGACGATCAGCAGTAGCAGTAATCTGTCCAGCAGATGGTTTGTCAAGATTAAGTTCAGCAGTTGGTTTGGTGCATTCATTTAGACGGCAGCTTGATTAGCAATGGAGACGTCCAAAGTTGAATCAGTTGTTCGTAATCAGGCGGAGGCCAAGATGAACCAGCTGGAATAGGAATTTTGAAGTCTGCTGGAGAAAGTTCAAAGGAGAAAACAACCAGCTGGAGTGCTAGCAAGAGCTGTTATCAGCAGTGATGACGTCAGCATATATTATGGAGAAAGCAATGAGCAGCAAGGATGATTTCATCACAATCAGCAGATGAGTAGAGTAGCGCAAGAGCTGGTATCAGCAATGATGACGTCAGCATGTCTACTGGAAGTAGCTACGAGAAGCAACGATGACGTCAGCATTGCTGTTTGAAAGAAATCAAAAATCAGCAGAAGCGCAAGAGCTGGTATCAGCAGTGATGACGTCAGCATATCTGTTGGAGGAAGCTGGAATCAGCAACACTGACGTCAGCATATCTGTTGAGAAGAGAAGAGAGTCGCAAGTTACTGTTGAAGAAGCTGTTGTCAATTACTATTAACGAATCTGTTAGCAGTCACCATTCATATTACTGTTAACGAATCTGTTAGCAGTCGCGATTCTTATTACTGTTAATGAATCTGTTAGCAGTTGCGATTATAAGTACTGTTGACGAATCTGTTGACAGTCTCTATTCAAGAAGCTGACAACAGCAAACGTAACAGTAAAGAACGACGAGAATCAGCAGATGGTTAGAGTTCAGCAGATGAAGAAAGCAGTTGGAGCGCTAAGCATAGATGATGCCATCAGCAGTGACATCACAATCAGCAGGAAGCTACTATTCACCAGCAGTTGGTACTTGGAGATAGTGATAGCAAAACGATGTCGTTTACATAAGTTGATACGACAGCGTTTTGCCTTCGCGCTAAGATTCAGCATATGCTCTTTGCGTTGATAACCAGCAGTCGCAAGATATCAGCAGGCAGCTATTGCACATCCAGTCGAGAGCAACAACGTTATATTCAACCAGTCGAGGATGCATAGCAAACAATGTCATTTGAATAAGTTGATACGACATCGTTTAATCTACCCAGTCGTGGGAAGTCCAGTCGCAAGCATTTGAAACCAACGACTGGACAACCAGCTGCAAGCATTTCGTTACCACCAGCTAGACAACCAGACGCAAGCAACAGCACATCCAGTCGTGAGCTACAATGAACCAGCTATTGCTATGAATCCAGTCGCAAGATAATGTACCAGTCGCAAGCTTTGCATATCCATTCGACATGGAATCCAGTCGCAAGAACGCAGATGTAGTGGAGAGTTACAATCCAGTCGCAAAGATCCAGACGCAACGATAGTTTCAGCAGATGATTTCGCACTAAGAACCAGCAGGTTCTACTTCTAAGATGACGTCAGCTTATCTATTGGAAGAAGCTGGTGGCAGCAACCGTGACGTGATCATATCTATTATAGCAGTTGAAGAATGAATCAGCAGCGAAGCAGTTGACGATTTACGAGAGCTGGATGTCAACTTCTGAGCGTAATTCAAATGGCGAAAACGAAAAGATGCAATCAACGCTCAAGATGGAAAGAATCAATGGCTGAAATAGAGTTGTGCAAATTGCCTGAAATCAAGGGAACAAGATTTGTACTATTCTGGGAAATAGTAAAATTTACAGAGGAGCGTTGCACGGAAATGGAAAGACGACGAATTAGCCGTAACAAGCGTAGAAGAGATTTGGAATCTGTCTAACGGCCATATTCAAACAGAGGCTATATATGCGAAGGCAACGCCATTTGCCTGAAATCAAGGGAACAAGATTTGTACTATTCTGGGAAATAGTACAATTTACAGAGGAGCGTTGCACGGAAATGGAAAGACGACGAATTAGCCGTAACAAGCGTAGAAGAGATTTGGAATCTGTCTAACGGCCATATTCAAACAGAGGCTATATATGCGAAGGCAACGCCATTGAAGAAGCTAGACGCTGGTGAGAGAGTTGGTGTCGCTGTGAGGCTGTCGCAGAAAATATATTGATTGCACAGTGCACCAGCAGAGGGAAAATGAACAGAAAGACGAAACAATCGACCACCATTTAGAGAGGAGCTTTCACGAGAGTCGATTGCTGAGTTTTAACTAGCTTGTTAGAGCATTTCCCTAGTGTGTGAGAAACAGAGAGTTGAGAGATTCATTGTAAAAATCTCACACACAGAGATTCATTCACATTGTATTAGTGAATGAATCTCAAAACGTTTCAAACAGTTACCGTCCAAGCACGATAACGTAAAACGCATGTGTATGTAGTTAGTCACACAGTTGCGGCTGGTGTGCATTTGTGGAGTCTAGGAGTTCTCACAGCTGCTGGTTGTGGGATCGGGTCTGTACACGAGTTGTAAGATCAAATCTTCTAGTGGATCCTTCCGAGGTGGAAGAATGGGAGATGTAGGACATTGAGGTCCGAACTTCCAGAAACAAATATGCTGTGTATCGTATAGTACTCTGTTATTCATTCAGCACCTGCATTTTATACATAGCATCACATACAGTTCAGCACACAAGCACTTGCACAGTCTCGAACAGATTTATGTTGTACATAAATCTGTTTGAGTTGTTTTAAAATATAGGATTCAGTTATGGTATTTTTCGCATGATTTTTAAATCATACCAGATCTGTCTCCGGTGCTCTTGTGATTTATTTTAAGTGTTCAAGAACAAGAGGTATTGCACCTCCAGTTTTAAGTAGCAGCGCGCAAAAATCTTTTAACTCATTTTAGATGCGCGGCTGCTGATCGTTTGATCCTATTTTCGGACCAACAAATCCCTCTAATTTGGCAGTTACAATTGCAAAATTTGCTCTGTACGCGTGAAGAGCTTGCTGAAATTTGTGAGCAAAAGTTGAGTTTTCCTTACCAAATCTGACCGGGAGAAATCTGTTTGACTAGGAGGTATCTGTTTGATCAGGAGAAAATCTGTTTGACCAGGAGGTATCTGTTTGACCAGGAGGAAATCTGTTTGACCAGGAGGAATCTGTTGCGATATCTGTTAGCAGCTAGTGACGATAGATCTGTTGGCAGCCAGTGACGAGAGATCTGTTGGCAGCCAGTGACGAGAGATCTGTTGGCAGCCAGTGCCGAGATCTGTTATTAATTTTTTTATTTTTTTGGGTTTCACAACCTTGAGCTGATTCATTATGATGTTTGGCAAGCACCGATCATATCCCTAGGAGGAGCGAGATACTTTTTCTCGTTCATTGATGATTAATCTAAAAGATTTTGGTGTATATCCAATCAAGAAGAAATCAGATGTTTTTGAAGTATTCAAAGTATTCAAAACACAGGTTGAACTTGATTCTGAAAACGAAATCAAGTGTTTGAGGACTGACAATGGAGGATAATATACCAGTGATGAGTTTGATGCATTTTTCCAACATGAGAGCATCAAATACAATTCATGACGGCTTACAGACATAAAAATGGAGTGGCGGAGAGGATGAACATGACCTTGTTGGATAAAACAAGAGCTATGTTGAATACTGCGGGCCTAGCCAAGTCACTCGAGGAAGAAACAGTAAAAACAACTTGTTATGTTACAATCGATCTCCACCAGTAGCGATTCATTTGAAAACTCCAATGGAGTTATGGACTGGAAACCAAGGGATTATTCTCGGGTGTATACTTTGGAGTTCTGATGTACGATTTTTACAATGAACAAGAAAGATCAAAGTTGGATTCTAATCCAGAAAGTGTATCTGATTGGGATTTGCTGATGGAGTAAAGAGGTTTCGCTTGTAGGATCCTTGAAACGCCCGTATTTTTTAAAAGGAACAAAAAAAACGCGGAATTTTTTTTGGAAAGACTAAGATTTTAAGATACTGAATGAAACATAAAATACAAATAAGGGTTTTGTTAGGATAAAATTTATTAGTTTTGGTGATAACAAAAATAAGACAAGTTGCTATTGGACAATCAGTTGTCGCATTTAACAGGAGAACATTTATCAATCGTAAAGTGGTATTTCATCAGTTGGGGTATTCGTTGGAAATCACTAGATGGTATGCAATCAGTGGTTGGTTTGTTCTCGGAGATATTCAGCAGATACATTCCTTGCGAGCAATCAGCAGGTGTTTTAGTTTTCGAACACAGTTGTCGCTTGGATAAGTCAAATGATAGCGCTTTGATATGATAAAACGACAGAGTATTGGATTACCGCTAAGATTCAGTCGTTGTGTCCTTGCATATGTTGTATATAAATCCTTGCATATGTTGTATATAAAAACTTGCATATGTTGTATATAAAAACTTTAAAGTCTTTCAGATGGATGTCAAGAGTGCTTTTCTGAATGGCGTCTTGACAGAGGAAGTGTACGTTGCACAACCTCCTTGCTTCGTTGATCATACAAATCCAGAGTTTGTTTACAAACTGGACAAGGCTCTATATGGGTTGAAGCAAGCACCCAGAGCCTGGTATGACACACTCCCTAAGTTCCTGCTTGAGCATCAATTCACAATAGGCACAGTAGATAAGACGTTGTTTAAATTTGCTAAGGATAATCACGTCTTGCTTGTTCAAATATATGTTTATGATATTATTTTTGGATCAACTAACCCCAAACTGTGCAAGAAGTTTTCTAAATTGATGCAGGACAAGTTTGAGATGTGCATGATGGGGGAGCTGACATTCTTCTTAGGCTTACAAGTTCGCCAGCTGGAAAATGGAATTTTCATTAACCAGGCGAAATACACAAAAGAATTGCTGAAGAAATTTGGAATGGAAAATAGTTCAGCAGCAGCGACCCCAATGAGTTCAATAATCAAACTCGATAAAGACAAAGCTGGATCTGCCATTGAGGTATCTCTTTATCGTGGTATAATAGGCTCTTTGCTTTATTTGACTGCTAGCAGACCAGACATCATGTTTTCTATCTGTATGTGTGCTAGATTTCAAGCAGAGCCAATGAAATCGCCTTACATTGCTGTAAAGCGAATATTGAAATATTTGAAGGGTACTCCTAACGTGGGTCTTTGGTATCCCAAAGACTCCGGTTTTCAACTAATCGGGTACAATGATGCAGATTACGCAGGTTTCAGGATTGATCGCAAGAGCACAAGTGGAACATGTCAATTTTTAGGGGATCGACTGATCTCTTGGTTTAGTAAGAAGCAGACGTCAACTACTGAGGCGGAATATCTTGCTGCTCGCAGTTGTTGTGCACAAATCCTCTGGATTCAACATCAATTGAAGGATTATGGCATTGATGCTTCTGAAACTCCTATTCTCTGTGACAACACTTCAGCAATTGCGATAACCCAGAACCCTGTACTGCACTCGAGGACCAAACACATCGACATCAGGCATCACTTCATCAGAGACCATGTGCTAAAGAAGGACGTTCGGCTGGAGTATGTGTCAACTGAGCAGCAAGTAGCTGATATCTTCACAAAGCCTCTGCCGGACGCTAAGTTTTCTTATTTTAGAAACATTTTAGGTCTTCTTGAATTGCCTTGATTGTTTGTGTACTAACGCATATTGCAGGTTGATTAGCCATTGCTTAAATCAGCAGTAGGTCTGTTGTTCAGGGGGAACGACTGGCCTATCGGCTGAGGTAAGTCTCTTGCGTTGGGAGTTTATCGGTCGTAGGGGGAACCAGGAGCTGATTTGATAAGCGTGACGTCAGCAGAATACGTTACGACTGGACATAACTCAGTTGTTGCATATATACTGCTGATGCTTATATGTGACCAGCTCCTGCCACCCTCAACGAAATATTAATCCAGCAGTAATGTTTTTACATCTACTGCACCAGTTGTGACTTTATAAAATTGGCGCGAATTCATCTATTCTTATACCTTATTTGATTAAAATTTTGGAAAATATTTTACACCGTACGATCCAATATGTTTGAAATTTTTTCAAATCATTTTCAATAGTGTACGCGCTAACGGATGGTTGACACGTGTCTTACCATGCAAACAGTCACATCAATATTTTTTCTCTCCAGAAACTTTTAGTTTTTCTTTACTATATTTACGGCTTTTCCTATTCATCGTCTCCTAACGTTGCAAAATTTCTTCGACGCATATTTGTACTTTCTGTGTGTTCTTCTTGCAAACGTTTTTCAGGCACTGTTCCCGATCATCTACTGTTAGCAATGGCCGCCTCATTCTACAGCAACTCTGTCCATGTTGATTTCGAATCCGCTTTGGCAATGGGTGAACCAGGTATGGTATCTATGTTTCAAGCCCTTATTGCATCTGGCTTACAGGGATTTTTGGGATGTCCCGCGGTGGTTTATGAGGAAGCCCTAGTAGAGTTCTTCGTGAATGGAACAGTGAGAAATGGTTTGGTTGTTAGCACCGTGAATGGGGTTGCCATAGAGATTTAAGAGAAGTTGTTTGCAGAGACGTTCGATCTTCCCGTCGATGGTTTGGCAGATATTTCTGAGATGCCCAAGGATAAAATTTTTTATGCTCGGAGCATCATTTCTCTGATAGGGTGCCAAAAAAACCCATTCCCATAAAAATTGTCCCTGCTGAATCAGCGGTAGAGCCTATGGTCGAGGACCAGCAGGCAGAGACTGAGGATGCTGCCGATCGACCAGCAGCAGAGGAAGAGACTCCTGCTGATCGAGCAGCAGAAGAGATCGTAAGTGTTGAGCAGAGGGTAGATGAATCAGTGGTTGAAGTCTCCGGGGTAGATGTTGTTGATCCATAGACTGTCATTCAACAAGTCCTTAATCAGTTGAATTTTAGCACCGAGGGACAGGATGTTGCAAAAGGTGATAGAGTTGAAACCTGGTTTGATCGAGCTCTTGCTGAAGAAATTGCCACTGCTGGTGATGACTCGCCACTGTAAAAAGTCAATGATGAGGAAATCCCATCGGTTTGTTCGCCTTTTTCTCTCTACCGATCATGATAATGAAAGACTCTTTGAGACAGGGAGTGATTCCGTGGATACCATGGATTTTGAGGTCCACAGTCAAAACTTACCAGTGGTTAGAGACCCTAATGTTGATCCAGCAGCTGAACAAGAGATACCAGTTCTTGGGGAACAGTTGGTGGATTCCGTTAATGAGGAAGAAATGCAGGATGAGAATGTACAACCAGCAGAGGCTAAAATTGATAAAGATGAGGCTATGTCTTTGGACGACCTCATTTTGTCTATTCCAGCCGATATTCCTTTGCCTTCTGCTTCGATCTAAATCACTAAGATTAAGATGGGTACAAAGATCCAAATTCCGGGATTTGATGAGAAGCTATGTTACCTGGCCAGTCTTCCTAAAATTACTGCTGACGATAAAGGGAAAGAAGCTCTTGTGGAGAAAGATCATGTGAAGGGTCACCCAGCCAGAGAACACTATTCTTCGATCTGTGCAAACATAGATTTGCTCGTCACATTAAGAGAAAAGATAATCGAAGATGTTGACCAATTCTTATACTCTTTCAGTTTTAAGAAACTGGCGAGCATTAATGTAGAAGAAATGTCGAAGAAAGAAGAACTTGTTTTGTCTTGGGGTGAGACGGAGAGCATTCACGAAGCTCTCAGCAGAAAGAGGTACATTCTTTTGAAGTATAGAGAGATGTTGGTGCGGAAATTTTTGGAATCGTGGAAGAAAAATTTTAAGCCGGGCGAAGGAACTTCTGCGACTGATCTACAAGTAATCGACATGCTGTGGGAACATCATTTGGATGTCTTACAAGAATTGTCAAAGCAGAAAATCACACATGGCCTCCTATGGGACATGCCGTGTTGTTCTGCAATTTTTGAAGGGGCCCACGTGATCACGGAGCCGTGATTGCCAGAACCAACACCAACACTCCATCCAGGTGCTGGATTAGAACGATGATTTATGTTGATGGAGTGTGGACTGTTGAACCTTGTGCTGATCGATGGGTAAAAATTCCCACGTTGGTACCTTCTAATGATGTTCCACCTCAACACAAGTATGATGACACTCTTCCTCCGACGAGTAAATTTTTCAGATTGTTGACGAAGAGATGGGCTGAAATTTGTTTCGAGGTTGTTGATTTTTGTGCTTCAAGAAGACTTCTACCAGTTGGCTCATTACAGTTTTGCAGGTCTTTGTCAGTAGTTGAACCAGGTTATCGAGTTGCTCCTCGCCAATCTTCAGTTTTTGCATTCAGAGTTTCTCAGTTTTGCTCAGTGTTTGTTGATTTCAGTGTGTTTAGTTGGCTTCCTACAACAGATATTACCGATTTTCTCTCTTCTATTGCTCTGGAAAGAACCGTGTTGAGAAATGTACAGCGTTCAGTTTCCGTAGTTCATCCGAATGTACAGTTTTTAGATCAGCATATATCCTCTCCGACCTCTTCAGAAGAGTCTTCCATGAATTTTGCTAATACAGACATTGATGCTACTGCTACTGCTCCTGCCTTCTCTCTACCAGGCTCTACTACTGTCTCTCTTGATATCACCAAAGCGTTAAACCAGCTGCAAGCGTCACTTGATCAAATCAGCCATAGAGATGATGGTGCTGCGTTTAAAGACACCATTCTTATGCACCTTCGTCACATTGAGAAGAAGTTTACCGCACGCTTTGACGCTCAAGACAGATGGATTGGAGCGTTGCGCAATGATTTGAGTGATCAAAGAAATCTCTTGTCACTGGAGTTCAAATCATCTCATAGGCAGTTGCACACTCAGATTGCCGCTGCTTCTATTGATCAAATCGACATGAAACGGGAGATGAAAGAGCTGAATGCCAAGGTGGATGCTATAGCCACGAACTTGGAGCGTGTTAAAAGAGATGCTGAGGCCACCAAGGAAGCTATCTTCCACCAGCTTTTCGAATTTCAAAGTCAGGCTCAGGCCAATCATATCATTCTTACCACCCAGCTGGGAAAACTCGTTGAGGATCTTAACTGGGGTGGTAATGACAAAAAGGGGGAAGGAGTTAGCAGCCGAGGACCTCAATCTACTCGTGCTCGTGTTCCTGTTCGCGTGGAACGTCGTCCTCTGCCTACTCGTGAACCATCTCCTGATGCTCAAAGCAGTGGACAATATCTTAGTGCAGAATAGGCTGCGGAATTTGTAAGTGAGATGGATAGACAGGAGTTTGATAGGCTTGAAAGGGAAAGAAGAGAAAAGAGACAAATCAGTACTAGTTCTTTTAAAAGGAGAAGAAGATATTAGATTAGCATTTCTGCTGAAAATCTTTGTACAAATCTTATGTAAAATTTTGTTGATTAATGAAAAGTTTGCATTCCAGCAGATCGTGTGCAATTTATTTTTGCATATCCTTTTATCTCGGCTGCTGAAGTTTTGTCATCACCAAAAAGGGGGAAATTGTTAGGATAAAATTTATTAGTTTTGGTGATCACAAAAATAAGACAAGTTGCTATTGGACAATCAGTTGTCGCATTTAACAGGAGAACATTTATCAATCGTCAAGTGGTATTTCAGCAGTTGGGGTATTCGTTGGAAATCAGTAGATGGTATGCAATCAGTGGTTGGTTTGTTCTCGGAGATATTCAGCAGATACATTCCTTGCGAGCAATCAGCAGGTGTTTTAGTTTCGAATCAGGAATATAAGTGTTAGCGTGTTTTTGGTAAGGATTGCAAAACAACGGCGTTTGGATAAGTCTAAACGACGGCGTATTAGAATACCGCTAGGAATCAGCAGATGGAGTTTGAATACATTCAGCAGTTGGTATCTAATGACAGCGATAAAACGATGTCGCTTGGATAAGTCAAATGATAGCGCTTTGATATGATAAAACGACAGAGTATTGGATTACCGATAAGATTCAGTCGTTGGGCTTTGTGATGAGGACAATCTGCAGAAGCATTATTTCAGCTGATGTTTTCGTTAAGAGAAGAGTCAGCAGGTAGCTACAGTTTCCTTTAGTTCCGTTGATAGGTTTTTGCGATAGGGAAGAACCAGCAGGTGCATTACTTGATGATAACCAGCAGGTGCACTATTTAAGGGAAACCAGCAGACAGCTACAGTGAAATTTACCAGCAAATCTTTGAGTATAGCAAAACGATGTTGCCAGAAATCAGTCGTTGAGTGTTACAAAGGACCAGTCGGTGGAAAAACACAAAATGCATATCAGCAGTTAAATTTTCTCATGTGTTTTTCCAGTCGCAGGATTTGAAACGACGAAGGAAAAGCTGGTAAACAGAAGGAATTTCAGGCGCAAACATGAAAGAAATTCAAATAAGATCGTTTACTCAAAATGGAAAAGATCATTAAGATCGTACTATTGCCTGGAATTGAGGAGACAACGTATGTACTATTTTGGGTAAATAGTACAATGTACAGAGGCCGTTTCTCCATGTTTGCGCAGAAATGGTAAATTGACAAATTGAATCTGACACTGTGCAAATTACCTTTTAGTGGAGCAGGTATTACGGCGTACAAACTTGCAGAGATTTCAAACGGGATTTATTTTTTCCTTTGGAGTATTTATGACCGTTGCAATCGAAGACTATATATATCAGCAGCAGTGTTGAATAAAACATTCTTTGCCATCTATTCATCACGGTCACGATGTCAAAATATTTACAGAGCTCTCTATCTGTTGAAATATTCAAAAAGCTCACAAGACTCGAAGAACACCTTCTGTTGATCTTCATAGACAAATCTTCGAGTCATTCTCTGGTTCACTTTATTGAATCGAGTTTCTTTGTTTTAGAAACCAGAGAATTTTTACAGAACTCACGTGTATTCATTTGTTGTATTTGATTGAGTCTGTAAAGAACTGGCTTTGTGAAGCAGTTCAAAAACATCTTTTCGATACTTGTAACCAGCAGCAAAGTCTGCGTGTGGAGTTAGTGAGTCTAGGAGTCCATACAAGTGCTGCTTGTGTGGGTGGGTGTTTGCAGAGGTCCTGTAACCATCAAAGTCTTTAGTGATACCTTCCGAGGCGGAAGAATGGGAGACGTAGGACATTGAAGTCCGAACTTCCAGAAACAAAATTTCTGACTCTATCTTTTACTTACAGCATTTACTCATTATTTGTGTTTATTCATTGTTCACAAACCAATCGGCCTTTTTCCGCACAAATATTGTTGACCGAGAAGTTTGCATAAAACTGAGACCCAAAACATTTTAAAAAGAGTTTTGAAATAGAAAAATCGAAGGAGTTCATTCAACCCCCCCCCCCACCTTCTGAACTCCTATTTACTTAGTGATCCTATTTCTGGGACCATCAGGTTTTATCGCAAAACCAAATATTAAATAAACTTAAAAGTCATTCGAACAGGCGTCGTCGTAACCATCGAATCATGAAGCGTCAAGAATTTAAATAAATGTTGAAGAGAAAGTTTATCCTCAAACGACTGAAAAACCTAATGAATTTTAATGCATCAAAAAGTTTATATTGCCGAAGACGTGTGTCCATCGATAAGCGCTGTCTCACCCCGGTCAAGATCTCGCTAACCAGCGCCACCTAAACACCCTGACCTGCATCGATGAAATCTATTAAGCTTAAAGTCCCAGCAAGTAAACTCCGGAAAATATCAAATAATACATAATACATGCACATGCAATAAATATTTTTATTTAACATAAACTCATTTAGTCAACTGTTCAAACAAAAGGTCGTTTGTTAAAATCCTTCAAAAATCCCATAACATCAACGCATTCCATTTTCAGAATATAAGAGGTTTTATCATCAAATAAAAAAAATCCTTCAGTCATTCTCCGTAACCTCAAAATAAACCCTTGACCTCAAAAATATATTAATCATTTCTCAATTTATTTTAAGAAGTGTGGCTCAAAATAATTTCCTGCAGTCATCAGTCAAGTAGCTTAAATAAGCTCATATGGATCCATAATTTGGCGGGACATCCCGACTCGAAAGCCGACATTCACACGCCATTAATCAGTCAAGTTGGCGGGGAACCCCGACCCATAGGTCGACATCCACAAACCCGTAATATCAGTCATAACTTCACCACAAATCATTTTAAAGTGTCAAATCATTTCTTCCTCCAAAACAATTCACCTAAAACAATAAATTTTCCTCAACCAATATTTGTTTTTAGGAAAAATTCTTCTAATAATTTCCCATAACTTTCCAATTAACAATAAATACACTAGGCTCTCACACATGTACACAAACACACGGCCTTCACAAAGAAAAAGAGAAGCAGGAATTTTTTTAAACACACACACCCTTTCTTTAAATCCCTAACTCAAACCAAAATATGCAAAAGATCTTGGTTTAAAAGCAAATACACACTTTCACAAATGGGAAGTGTGGTTGAAAGCTCCACCCAAAACTGGTTTCCTTCCTTCCCCAAAACTCATGGCCGATCACAACTCAAGCATGCACAATCTGTATTTTTTAAAAGAAAAACCAGAACCAGGATGATCCATCACCGAGGCACACAAGGATTTGAAAAACACCGACCGTGAAACCTTCATTACCAAACATAAAATTCGATCACCCTAGGTCCTAGATCCGATCACCTACATCATGCATACACGTAATATGATCTCAAAGATGCGACAAAGGAACGGATCGACTTGCACAGCAAAAAAAACATAAACTCCATGCAATATTGGGCCTCATCGACGCAGAAAGAAATAGGAATTATCTTGTCTCGAACGATCTACTTGATCTCTCATCTGCTGCACAAATTCTGGAGAATACGGCTCCTTCTCCCCCACTTCTTCCCAACATATTGGAATCTGCACTTCCTACCATACAATGCCTCAAATAGTGCCAATCCAATTGTCACCTGGTAGCTGTTATTATAAGAAAACTCAACCAAAGACAATGAATCTTGCCAGCTACCACTGAAATCCATCACAACATCTCTCAACATATCCTCTAAAATTTGGATAGTCCTCTCAGATTGGCCATCGGATTGGGGATGATAAGCAGTACTCATAGCCAATCTGGTGCCCAAAGCTGTTTGCAAACTCTTCCAAAATCTGTAAGTAAACCTTGGATCTCAATCTAAAACAATGGATACAGGTACTCCATGCAATCCCACCACGAAATCTATGTATATTTTTGCCATTTCTTCAAAGAATATGTCATATTGTAGGGAATGAAGTGAGCAGACTTCTAAAGTCTGTCTATAACAACCCAAATAGAATCAAAACCTCTGCTGGAACGAGGCAAATGGGTCACAAAATCCATAGCTATGTGCTCCCAATTCCATTGGGGCACTTCCAAACTCTGTAATAAACCACCAAGTAACATCCTTTCTGCCTTAACCTGTTGGAAATTCAGACAATGAGCGAAAAAACCAGCAACATCGCTCTTCAAACCTGCCCACCAAAAGTGAGGCTTCAAGGCGTGGTACATCTTCCTTGCACCAGGATGGACACTATGTCTACTACAGTGTGCTTCTCTCAAGATCTCCTCCTTCAAATCAATCAGATTTGGCACTACCAACCTGCCACGAAATCTCAAAAAACCATCAAATGTCCGCTCTAACCTTCAACTTCAACTCATTAATAATATGGATCTGTTCTCTGAGCTGCTCTAATGCTCGAAACAATCTGTGGCTCAACTTGAAAAGAAGAAACCACAACATAATCCTCTGATGGATCTGTGTCAACAGATCCAGATTGAATTTTGAATTACACAAAACTTATTATTGTGTTTCTAATGTCTCTGCTAAGTGTGCAGATTTTAGCTGGATTTATAACAGAAGAAGCTGAAGTTGATACCGTAGCAGACCAAGAGCTGAAAAGAGTAAATCGCATTTTCGGAGGCCTAAACGAAGGAATTTGGCCAAAAACGGAGGAGCTCACTATATAGAGTGAGTTTTGCTCGTTGGACCGTTTCGGAGTGAATATCACAGGTCTCATGCGAAAATATGCAAGTTGGTCCAGCTGGTGCGCGAAGATGGATCTGCTGGAGAAAAGATAAAGTTCAGCAGCTGGTTTAGTTTATCATTTAGACGGCAGCTGGATTAGCAATGGAGACGTCCAAAGTTGAGTCGGTTGTTCGTAATTAGGCGGAGGCCAAGTTAAACCAGCAGCTGGAACGCTAAAGAAGAGTCCGAACCAGTTGGAGCGCTAAGGTGAAGATGAACCAGCTGGAGCGAAAAGAACCAGCAGGAACGCTAAATCAGCAGATGACAAGAAGCGCAAGAGCTGGATCAGCGAAGATGACGTCAGCAGAATCAGTCGATGGATTAGCAATGATGACATCAATAGTGACGTCAGCATAATCAGCAGACACGAAGATGAATCAGCAGTTGGATCAAGACATAGCGCGAAGAAAAGATGGAGTCAGCAGGGAGCTACAGTACAACCAGCAGATGAATCTTAATGTTAGCAATAGCAAAACGATGTCGTTTGGATAAATGGATACGACAACGTTTTGCCTTCGCGCTAAGATTCTGCAGATGCTTTTTGCGATGAGGATAACCACCAGGTGCATTACTTAAGGGAAACCAGCAGACAGATACAGTGTTTTTGCAAAACCAGCAGTTGGTAGTTTATGACAACGATAACAAAATGGTGTCGCTTGAATAAGTTGACACGACAACGTTTTGACTTAAACGCTAAAGATCAGTCGTTGTGTTTGAAAAGGAACCAGTCGCTGGAATAACACACATGTTGAAAAGAAACCAGCAGGTGCATTCATTCAAGTGTGTTCCAGTCGCAGAATTGCAAATGACGAAGGAAGAGCTGGTCATCAAAAAGGGATTTCAGGATATCAGCCGTTGCCCATCTTTCAGTGGCACAAGTTATCAGTAGTTGAAGATACAACCAGTAGCGAAGCAGTTGACGAACTTTATTGTGATGATTCACTAATGCTGGATGTCAACTACTGAGCTTATTTCAAATGTTGAAGACGACAAAAATCCTGCAAAATAAAGGACACAAGGACAATTCCCTGTCGGTACTTTACAGAGCATATTTCAAACGGGAAGAATTTGTGTCCAACGGATTGAATTCAAACAGAGGCTATTTAAAGGAGAAGAGTTGAAGGAAGAAGATGATGACTGTGCGATGATTTCGTGAGGAATCAGAGGGAAGAATATTGGAGATGAAGCAGTAGACCGCCATTCGAGAGGAGCGCATAACGAGTGTCTACTGCTGAGTCTCAATTAGCTTCTGTAGAGCATTTCCCTAGTGTGTGAGATTCATTCATTCGAGAGTTGTGCTTACACTGTATATCTCACACACAGAGATTCATTCACATTCATTAGTGAATGAATTTCAAACCCATTTTCAATCAGTTCCCGTCCAAGCACGATGACGTTAAACTCTGTGTTTGTAGCCTTTCTCACATAGGCGTTAAAGAAGTGATTGAGTGAACAACCGAGGGCTGGTAGAGTCTAGGAGTTCTCGCAGCTGCTGGTTGCGGGATCGGGTCTGTACACGATGTATAGATCAAATCTTCTAGTGGAACCTTCCGAGGAGGAAGAAGGGGAGATGTAGGACATTGAAGTCCGAATTTCCATAAACAAACAGCCGGTCCATTTATTTAAGCTTTCCGCATACACATTTATTTTTAGCACTCACGCATACAGTTAGCACATATGCACAATCGAACAGATTTATGTTGTACATAAATCTGTTTGTGTTGTTTTAAAATATTAGGATTCAGTTCTGGTGTTTTCCGTATGATATTATTTCATACCAGATCTGTCTCCGGTGCTCTGTGTTTTTAAATGTTCAAGAACCAGAGGTATTGCACCTCACCCCTTAATAGTAGCAGTGCGCAAAATTTTTAATCTTTCAATGACAGTGCGCGCGTGCCTTCTAGATCCTTTTTTTAGGACCAACATCCTCACCTGGATAAAAACTCCAACCAGTAGTGCTTAGATGCTCATGAACCTTCGAAATCTGCAACGAAGCAAGCATAGACACTTGAGCCTTTGTGCTCAACGCATCAGAAACTACATTCACTTTCTGAAGACTCTTGTGGTCCATATAAACCACAAACTGCTCGACATACAGATAGTGGCGCCAAATCTTCAAGGAAAAGACCACTGTTGCAAACTCCAAATCATGAACTGGTTATCGAGTCTCATGCGGTTTCAACTAACGAGAGGCATATGCAATGTCTCGACCATTTTGCATCAACACACAACCCAATCGATTGAGTGAAGCATCTGAACAAACCATGAAACCACCTGAACCCAAAGACAAAGCTAACACTGGAGCTGTAGTTAGCTTCTCTTTGAGCAATTGGAAGCTGTTCTCGCATTTCTCCGTCCAAACAAATCTCTTGTCTTTATGGGTCAATTTCGTCATAGACTTAGCTATACTAGAAAATCCCTCGATAAAGCGTCGGTAATAGCTAGCCAATCCCAAAAAGCCACGAATATCTGAAAAATTCTTGGGACGTTCTCAGTTCACAACAGCCTCCACCTTACTGGGATCAACAGATATACCTGCAGCTGAAATGACATGACCCAGAAACACTACTCTATCCACCCACAACTAGAATTTGGAAATCTTAGCATACAACTGCGAGTCTCATAGTGTTTGGAGAACCAACCTCAAATGCTCTTTGTACTGCATAGGAGTGTTCGAGTACACCAACATGTCATCGATAAACACAATCACAAACTGATCGATGAACTCTCAAAAGACTCGGTTCATCAAATCCATGAAAACTACAGGTGCATTAGTCAAACCAAAGGCATAACCAAAAACTCATAATGCCCGTACCTCGTACGAAACGCAGTTTTCGCAACATCTTCCTCTCGAATACGCAACTGATGGTACCCCGAACGTAGATCGATCTTAGAGTACATCGCCGAACCCTGAAGCTGATCAAATAAATCTTCGATCCTCGGTAAAGGGTACTTATTCTTCACAGTAGCCTTATTCATTTTCCGTAAGTCAATCCTTCTTCTTCACAAACAAGATAGGAGCTCACCACGGTGACATGCTCAGTAAAATAAAACCTTTCTCCAGAAAATCACTAAGTTGTACCATTCACTCCCTCAACTTAGCTGGCGCTAAACGATAAGGAGTTCGCGAGATCGGAGCTGTACCAGGTACCAAATCAATGCTGAAGTCGATCTCCCTTCTCGAAGGAAAGCCAAGAATCTCCTCAGGGAACACATCAGGGAAATCTCGAGCAACGGGGATGTCACTAAGCTCCACACATGACGAAATGGATGCGTCGATAGCATAGATCATGAACCCAGGGTTCTCCAATGACATAAGGCTAAACATCTTCATCGCAGAGATCAACAGAATATTTGATTGGGAAAGGCCGAAGAAGTTCCACTTCTCGCCATACTGGGGCCGATAACGCACAACGCCATGGAAACAGTCCACGGTGGCCCTAAAACAAGACAACACGTCCATTCCCACAATGCAATCGAAATCCCACATCACTATACGAATCAGGTTCGCTACCAACACATTCTTACCAAACCTAAGAATGTCTTCAAAAAAATCTCTTGGGATTATAGGCTCGCGCCGGTAGGAGTCGCAATCGAAACAACATCACATAAAGAAGTGGTATGCAAACCATGCTCAACCACAAATGAATAAGCTATAAACGAATGTGATGCTCTAGTATCAAACAATACACGTGCAGGAAAATAAAAAACAGTACAAGTACCTGCAATCACTCCTCCTGGCATGCCTTCAGCTTGCTCCCTCGTCATGGCATTCACCTGGGCATGCTGAGGTCCTGAAAACTAGGGCTGAGAAGTCTGTCCAAACTGTGAAGGTTCAGGCTGCTGGAACAGCCTATACTGAGTCTCCCCTACCCTCTGCTGCGGAATAGGAAAAGAACGACCTCTAGATGACCCACTAGAACGACCCTGAGGTGGGACTGTTGTGTGTTGAGATCCAGCCAATGGACATACTCTCGCAAAATGTCCATATTGCCCACAATTATTGCAAGCACCCTGAACCCCTGTACACTGCGTCGAGGGGTATTTACCTCCACATTGACCACAAAAGATGGCCCTAGGGCTACTGCTGCTGCTAGAACTACCGGAGCAAGAAGAATTAGAACTCGGCTTCTTCTTGAACTGATGGGCACGAGGCTTAAACCTGTGGCACCCAGACTGTTGCGCTGACTGTTGGGGCTTCTGCTCAGATGACTGGGAAAACTGGTGAGGTTGCGCCCCTGGAACATTGGGACGTGATCCTTGCACCGTTGGAGGCTGAACCCGAGACCTCCGGTTCCTCAACCCTTCCTCGATGTCCATTGCCTTGTCCACCGCGTCCGCATAACTGGTAGGTGAACTCACCAACACCAAGGAATACAGATCCTCGTTAAGCCCTTCCAAGAAACGGTTCCTCTTCGCCCTCTTTCGGCCAGACGCATGAGGAACATAAGCCAAAATACAAGAAAACCTTCGAGCATACTCTCCCACCGACATGGTTCCCTGAACCAAGTTGTCAAACTCATGATCACGGGCATTTACATAAGACTCCGGAACATACTCCTGACGGAATGCCGTACAGAAACTATCCCAAGTAATCCCTACACCAGTCTCCTCGAGCGTATGTGAAGCACCTCTCCACCAGCGCTCTGTGTTCTTTCTCAGCTGAAAGGTCACCAAACTCAGTCTGCGCTCATCATCATAGCGCACCCTATCAAACAGTCTAGTAATATGCTGTAGCAGGACTCCGCATCTACAGAAACTATCCCAAGTAATCCCTACACCAGTCTCCTCGAGCGTATGTGAAGCACCTCTCCACCAGCGCTCTGTGTTCTTTCTCAGCTGAAAGGTCACCAAACTCAGTCTGCGCTCATCATCATAGCGCACCCTATCAAACAGTCTAGTAATATGTTGCAGCAGGACTCCGCATCGGAACTACTCTCGTCAACATCGAAAGTCTGAGGATTCATACGTTGAAACCTCGTCATGATCAATTCCATCTCATCCACACGGGCTTCCAGCACATCAACCTCATCGTCAACCTGCCTAGAACGTCTACGAACCGGAGCACTACGCTGAATCTTCTCATTACTGACCCTCAGATTCTGCCGGAATCTGCCTGGTTGCTTTAATCCTACGTCTAGACGGCATCTAAGAAAACACTCTTACGGTAAGATCACACAGCATATATAGCACGTATTCAAGCACATGCAACACGTAACAAAGTGACTAGACTCAAGTGTGATCAAAAGAGTTCGAGCTTATCCCAGTTTAAGCTCTGATACCAAAAATTTCAGGTCCGTTGCACAACACCGAGTTAACCGTGCAATAAACGATAGCGGAAGCATTTAAAATAGTGCCTAAAATTTTTTCGTTGGCCTGACGTAGAAAATCATACTTTAAAATACAACGATACTTAAAATATTGGTTTTACAACAACAGTTACAACAAAAAATACAAGCATAGAGTGACTCCCTAACAGGGTACATCCCAACTCAACAATAGAACATCACATCCTTCCGGGGTAATCCTTGGAGGTTGTTCTACTACCTAATATAAATAATATACATATCTAGGACACTCTATCCACCTTCTGGGGCACCTCCAGCTGGGCCATCTCCACGACCAGCTGAGAAACCTGGAAAACCTGGACAACACACAGGAAAAAAAACAATCCAGCCCCAGAGGGACATGGGGTCAAACCCCAGTACGGAGAGAAACATAAACAGCATGTAGATAGCAACTGATATAAATGCACGTGTTATGCATGAGACAGCAGAAAACCATTTCCGCAGGCTACAACCAAAGCAGGGAGCCAAATGAACTCAAGAACAGCTCAACAACTGATACAATCGAATGTAAGATAGTGGCCATGATGTGTGTGAGAGCATGGTAGCTATCCAATCGTCCCAACACACGGTACCAGATTCATAACAGATCACTCGACCTGATGTTTTCCAACTCATGAGATGTGGTAGCTATCCACTCGGCTCATAGTGGCTAACAATAACTCAGCAGGGAGATGAGGAGCACGGTATTGCCGCTGGTCCTCAATACAAGCACCCTGGTTCTCACAGATTAGCATAGCAAAGAACGGCTAACAAGATCTGAGCTCAAAAGTGAAATGAGTGTATGCAAATGCAACAGCTTGCAACAATCAACACAATAGCATACACTGTACAACATACCAGCAAACATACACATATATCCATGCCTATCTCAAAGCTGTAATACACGCTCAAATCCGTACCTTAGCTTTCTGAGATACAATTACCACAACAAAGTCCCGAGCAACTCAAATCTGCCACTTTCTTGATCAAAAAACAACAACAATACTCAGGGACAGTATCACAGAACTACGAACTGGGAGCTACGAGCTCCACGAGCTCTATCCTACACTTTTAGCACAACAGACAACTCCAAACGAAGCATAAGGTAGGATCTAGCTCTTACTCGAAAACACTACCTGAACGGTAAAGCTAATCCACCCAAATGCTAACAGACTACACAAGGTAGCTCCTTTCGCGATCTTATTCCAGCTTAACTCAAGCCTTCGAAAGATTTATAAGAAAAGACACCTTGGCAAGAGGAGTCCAGCGCTACCACTCTTGCTCCAATTAGAGTCTTATACTGCCGGCAATCGAAGAAGATAAGGTTCGGTGAACAGTAACTAGGGTATCGCGACAGAGTAAGGTTACGGGAATATTTCTAAGTGTCGGGAAATAATTGTGAGACCACAGTCAAATTCCTTTATAAAGACAACTTAAATTTCCCAATCTGATAATCAGTAACCACTGACAACATTGGCTCAAAGCTGATACCCACTCATATCTGAGTAACACTCCAGATCTGGACCACATGCTAAACCAGCGCGCTACTACCAAACGACGTCGCACCACAATCCAACTAATCATACACGCGTCTCTCTCAACGGCGTCGCATCGCTGCTAACCAAAACACCCAGATCCGAAAGACCAGATCTGACACCAACACTGACCAGCGTTCACTGACATCCAAAACAACATCGCACTGTCTTCCGGTCTAGACAACCCGAAGCCGGTCCATACCAAGCCCTCGAACCAGGATGGTTCACACAATGCTAAAAACCTACGCATCTCAAATCTGGTTTCTACCGAACGATGGAGCTTCGCTACCCACGTAGGATATCAATTAGCGAACTCCGAATACTTTGCGACAACCAGATTTCACCGCTAGCCTTGATTACAATCATCCAATGCCAAATCCGAAGTTACCAACCAGCACTTATCAACTCTCCAAATCTGCCTACTACCCCGCAGAACTCTACAACTGTCCAGAGCTGTTCTAAACACCAATATACAGAGAAACCCGATACACTCACCCAGCATACCAGCTCAAAGCTGATCCATCCCAGATCTTCTCACGCCAAACCTGGTCTATCCAAAACACGATTAATTAACTCAATTAATCCAATAATCTTTCGGGTCTCACAGGCCTCTGTTGCTCCAGCTCAGGCACATACGCACACAGATCATGCATCATCCAGCAGCTCAGGCTGTCAATAGCTTGCACCCTCACTGCTCCGATCAGACTACTCACTCCGACTAGCTCAGAGCATCCAACTCAGCTTATGGCAACCAGAACAGCACATACGAACACAGCTCAGATCACACAGATTAGCTCAGACCTCAAAGATGATACCAACTTAGACACAACACTCGGGGCTTTCCACTAACAGCTTGCGCACACCAACAGATCACACCCGCAACAGATCACACTCACAGCTCATCCCATGCGTTCAATAGCTCTAGCGCACATCTCAGCTCTTGTGTACGTAGATTTCTTCCCATCCAGCTCAGGAGAGCTAGGCCAACTCCTACCTGATCTAACCATCGAAAATAGCTCACAACAACTACAGCAGTAACAGATCACAACTAAGACCAGTTTACGTACTATCAGCTCACACAAGACCAACAGTTCTCACGGAACCTGATCTTCACTATCAGCTTCCGCCTAAGTTGATCAACCCTATCAATACAACGCAACGTCCCTAAACTTAATAATCAGCCCAGAAGGCTGCGAAATTCCTAAAGCTGTAATCCTGCTTACACGTTGCTGCTCAACTGATAATAGCTCAGAGCTGCTACGCCACCGGCTCTCACCAAGGTAGATCAGATCGCACTAACATCACTGTCTATACTCAACACTACTCAGCTTGTAGGAACTACGATCAGCTCGCATCCTACTTACCAACTTAGGATGCTCTATTCAGCTTTCGCCGCCCAAAGCTGTCCGCTAAGCTCTTCAGTTCACGACCAAAAACCCTGGAACAGCTCACGATCTCAGATCAGCTGTCAGGCCTCGTGCTCACAACAGATAAACGCATGCGGAAGCTATCGAAAAGTGGGTAAAATTTTCGCTTTTAGGCCCGACGTTTTAAAACATATAATTTAAAATACAACAATACTTAAAATAAGTTTCCCAAATCATAAAACAGTCAACAACAAAGCATACATACTTCAAACATGTATCACAATCCCCTACGGGTACAACCACGAAGCGCAGGGCATCCCCCTGGCTAACTGATACATATATATATATATGCTATATGCTACTGGGAATCACTAACCACCTCCTGGGGCACCACCAGCTGGGTTGAAACCACGACCAGCTGTAGAACCTGGGTTTCCTGAAAACAACGCAACAAAGAAACAAACCAAGCCCCAGAGGGACATGGGGTCAAACCCCAGTACGGAGAGCAACTATAAATCAGCAATAAGCAGCAAGAATAAAATGCAGATGCTATGCATGAGACACCGAATAACAACTGAAGGCTCGACCCACGAGGGAGCTAAGGAACTCAAACATAGCTCCAAGGAATCATCAACATCATACAGTGGTCACGGGGTGAGTTCATAGGGTGGTAGGGAGCCACTCGCCATAATACTACCCCCAATAACCAGATGTATCAAAAACTCGACCTGCTGTTGCCTCGCCCAAGAACTGTGGTAGTTAACCACTCGGCTCAAGGTGGCTAACAATCCCAGCAGGGAGATGAGAGTGCGGTATTGCCGCTCGCCCTCACATCCTGGTAAGAAAATCAACAACAGCAATACAAAATACAAGGCTGCAAAACACGATACACATGGGACCTGAAATATGCGTAAACAAATGCGTGTATGCAATTCACAAGAAACAGCTAGTATAAACACCAATGCTCAGCAAGCAATGCACTGATAAGTTCACCAAACCATCCCAGCAGCCAAACATAATATCTCACGCCAATCCCAAGCTAAATCAAGCTCAAATCCGTACCTTATACTGAGTCAACAACTAACCCTGCGAGAAATCCCGAAGACTCTGGTAAAAGCCGAAAACCAGAACGTAGTTCTACCAACTCGACGCAACACTCGAATGGCAGCAACTTCGCGTTCCTCGACTAGCCAATTACAGCTTCTAAAACTGGTATGAATTGGAAGAGCTTCTCAAGAGGAATCCAACGCTACCTCGCACGAGCAGAACAACCACCAGGAACGACGGGAAATCGCCGGAAAGCTCACGACTGAACAGTGTTCTAGGGTTCAAAAGATAAGGAACGAAAGGCTGGAAATATCGCTAAGTATGGGAAAAGAAGTCACAAAACGAAGACCAAGTCTTCCTATAAATAGCACTAGCAACGACTGGAAAACAACACTAATAATTGTCCTCCGACAAAACCAGTCGACACAACAATTCCCATAACAACAGTCGCAAGAACCAACAGCTGAACAAATCTCGAGTCACGCTAAACAAATCCAGTCGCTAGCTACAGTAGCGAACAATCTCTCAAAGCTGGACAACCGGACGCTGAAATCACAAAAAGGCAAACCATCGACTGGTCCTCTAAACGGCGCCGCACTACCAGCAGCTGGGTATCCAGTCGCAAAACGAAACAACGCACAACGCTTCCCTCGTCTGGTACCAGTCGCAACATCAAAACGCAGCGTCGCAACTAATCAAAACGGCGTCGCATTTGCTCTCACTGCAGCTTTAGAAATAGAAGGAACTGACCCCCTGACAGTACAAGAAGTAATGAAGTCACCTGATAAGTTGAATTGGCAGGCTGCAATGGAAGAAGAAATAGCTTCTCTTGTGTTGAGGTGCAATAATTGCCCCTGCTAGGTAGAGCGATCGAAACGTGGCGCTTGTTTTGCTATACGGTTTAGAAGATTGGAGTTACACCATTACCACCAGCTATAGCTTTTGGTAAAGCGGCAAGCGCTCGGTCCTACATCTTGAAAAGAACAATACTTGGCAACTAGTTCCTACTCCAAAGAATAAAAGAATTGTGGGCTGCAAATGGATATTCAAAAGGAAAGAAGGACTCCAAGGAGTTGAGCAGCCACGATTCAAAGCCAGACTAGTTGCCAAAGGTTATTCACAAGTAGAGGGGCTGGACTTTCATGAAATTTTTTCTCCTGTTGTAAAGCATAGATCAATCAGAAGTATACTGTCTATAGTGGCCAAAATTGATCTGGAATTGGAGCAGCTGGATGTCAAGACAGCTTTCCTACATGGAGATCTAGATGAAGAGATATTCATGCAGCAGCCTGAGATGTTCGAAAGTAATACTCCAACTCCTATGGTCTGTAAATTGAAGAGGTCTATCTATGGCTTAAAACAAGCACCTCGACAGTGGTACAGAAAGTTTGATGACTTTATGACCAGCCAAAACTTCAGGAGGAGTGAATTCGATTGGTGTGTTTATCATAAAAGACTGTCCAGCGGGAACAACATATATCTATTGCTGTACGTGGATGACATGCTGTTAGCATGTGAAAACTTGAGGGAAATTGAAGAGCTAAAAACAGAATTGAAGGGAAGGTTTGAAATGAAAGATCTGGGATCAGCGAAGAAAATTCTTGGGATGGAAATTCGAAGGAAGAGGTCACAGAAATCACTTATGCTCACACAAACAGGATATCTGCTGAAAGTGTTGAATAAGTTCAACATGAACCAAGCTAAAGTTGTTCAAGGTCCTCTAGCAAATCATTTCAAACTGTCAGCTGCCCAATGTCCTGAAACTGATGAAGATAAGGCTTACATGGAGACAGTTCCATATGCAAGTGCAGCAGGCAGCCTCATGTATGCCATGATATGCACCAGACCAGATTTAGCTTATGCTGTGAGTTTGGTTAGCAGATTTATGTCTAATCCGGGGAAAGCACACTGGATGGCTCTTAAGTGGATACTGAGATATGTTAAAGGATCTGTAAATCTTGGGCTATTGTTTTCTGAAAAAAGAGAAGTTGAGGAGATGATAACAGGGTATGTGGATTCCGATTTTGCAGGCAGCATTGATACCAGGAAATCCATAACAGGTTATGTGTTCACTCTATTTGGGACAGCTGTTAGTTGGAAGTCTATGTTGCAACCTGTGGTGGCTCTTTCAACTACTGAGGCAGAATATATAGCAATTACTGAAGGATTGAAGGAATCCATGTGGTTTCACGGTTTCTTGAAGGATCTGGGATTCTCACAGGAAATCATATTCATTCACTGTGATAATCAAAGTGCAGTGCACTTGTCCAAACATCAGGTGTTCCATGAAAGATCGAAGCATATAGATGTGAAGCTGCACTTTATTAGAGAAGTCATTGAAAAGGGAGAGATCCAAGTGGTGAAGATTAGCACACATGAAAATCCAGCAGATGTTTTTACCAAAATACTTCCTGGTAATAAACATCAACATTGCCTGAACTTGATGAAAATGGCAGAAAGAATAAATCCTTAGCTTTAGGCTAGATGGAGGGGAAGCAAGTGTTTATTTGATTGATAACAAGGTGGAGAATTGTGGACAGTTGGTGTCATCAATTAAATAAAACCATACACTGGGGATGGGGTCAGTTACGGGTTTGGGTCAAGTTGCTGGAAATCAGTTTTTTCTGGGTTACTGGAAAGGTATAAAAGGAAATGGGATTTTCAGAAAACGGTAAGACAAAAAACACTCACTCTCATAACCGTATTCATCAGTGGAAATACTCTGAACACATAAGACACAAATCTGGAGAAGAAAAAACAGTGGAGAAGCGGTGGATCAAGAACGAGTACCTGCATTGAAGAAGACGTTCTGGTGATCAATTGCTTGTGGGTTTCTCTTGTAAACAGATAAGTGCACTTGTACTGGAAAGAGTAGTGGATGAATTCTGTACCCTTGTGATCAATAAAAGACAGCAATCTTTCCCTCCCGTGGATGTAGATCATCTTGATCGAACCAGGTAAATTTGGTGTTGTTTCTTTTCTGTTTGTGTGCGTGCATATAATCTGGAATCAAGAAACCTGATATATATATAAAGCTTGCATAACAGAACATAATAAAGTGTGAATCAGTGTTGGTCCGTATGAAATTAGGATCAAAAGGAAACTAGCAGCCGCTGTTTAAAAAGAGCAATTAAAAATTTTGCGCGCTGCCGATGAGCTGCAATAGCTCGTTGTTCTTGAACAACTACAATAAACAGAGCACCGGAGACAGATTTGGTATGATTTAAAAATCATGCGGAAAATAACAAAACTGAATCCT
>KV001315.1:14687-31048 GCA_001598015.1 Dorcoceras hygrometricum | reverse complement strand
AAGCGTATAACTCAGGGATCTAACAGAAAATCACGGCTGGGAGCTACGCTCCACCCACACCGTTTCCTACTACCACAACTTCGCAAGAAGCTTAAAACAAAGCTAGAAACAAGATCTCAACACGAGGAATGAAGTTCTACCTGCTACTACAAAATTTACGAACTGGCAGCAACTTCTCGTTCCTCAACTAGCCAATTACAGCTTCTAAAACTGGTATGAATTGGAAGAGCTTCTCAAGAGGAGTCCAACGCTACCTCGCACGAGCAGAACAACCACCGGAAACGACGGGAAATCGCCGGAAAGCTCACGGCTGAACAGTGTTCTAGGGTTCAAAAGATAAGGAACGAAAGGCTGGAAATATTCGCTAAGTATGGGAAAAGATATCACAATACGAAGACCAAGTCTTCCTATATATATAGCACTAGCAACGACTGGAAAACAAAACCAATAATTGCCCTCCGACAAAACCAGTCGACACAACAATTCCCATAACAACAGTCGCAAGAACCAACAGCTGAACGAATCTCGAGTCACGCTAAACAAATCCAGTCGCTAGCTACAGTAGCGAACAATCTCTCAAAGCTGGACAACCGGACGCTGCTTCGAAATACAAGAGCTGGACAACCAGTCGACCGGACGCTAAAATCACAAAAAGGCAAACCATCGACTGGTCCTCCAAACGGCGTCGCACTACCAGCAGCTGGGTATCCAGTCGCAAGACGAAACAACGCACAACGCTTCCCTCGTCTGGTACCAGTCGCAACATCAAAACGCAGCGTCGCAACTAATCAAAACGGCGTCGCACAACTGACGTCATCCAGTCGCTAGCTTTCGCGAAATACCAGTCGCAAGCTACAGCGTACCACCAGTCGCAAGATACGAAACACAATCAGTCGCAAGCTACAAAACTTTGACCCGCGTTGACCATTGCTCTCGACTGATCATCCAGACGCAACAACTCCTCGCAGCTGGTACCAGTCGCAATACCCCAAACGACGACGTATAGCGCTCAACACAAAACACGCTACTAAACTCTCGACTGGTTCCTCGACTAGTCTCTTCACCAGCGACCACAGCACAATTCACTAACGCATCTGCTGCATTACAAAACGCGCTTCGACTGGTTTTTCGCCACCGACCAGCTTTTGCCTCAAAGCTCAAAAACACGAGAACATCCAGAATTGTTCTAAACATAACTTTCGACCTGAAAATGCAACTCAAACCTCGAAACAGAGATTCTAAACCACAAAAATCTCTAAAAACCGATTAATTCCAACAATTAATCCTTAATACAAAAATCAGGTCTCACATTCCAAGTGTTGGGAACGAAAACAGGGGATGTCCGTGAGTTCTCACACAACCCATGTTGGCTCTCACACAGCCTGATACACCGACCCCTTAAGTTACGTGCAATTTTAAAAACGGTTTGAAATAAAAACAGCACGTAACACGGTAATCCGGATCGTGCATAAAATTTACCAGCGGCTCTACGAGCTGGTTCAGCCTATGCGATCTGGTTTAATAACTTGAGTTGTAATAGCTCAGTGTTCTTGAACTTAAGTGCACCGAGATACAGATTGAGTAATGAAGTAAGATCATGCGAAAATAACTCAAGCTGAACTCTTATAATCGAAGGCTCATTTATGGTTTTGTTTAACACAGTTTTTTAAATATGCAATGTGTATGAATGTAAATGCAGAAAGTTGTAAAACGATACGCTGCGATTTGTTTATGGAAGTTCGGAGCTAAATCTCCTACGTCTCCCCTTCTTCCGCAATCGGGAAGGATACACTATAAGACTTTGATTGCAGCGACCCTCGCTACAACCCGATCCTACGACCAGCAGCCGCAAGAACTCCTAGCCACCACTGCACACCAGCCCGCAAACTGCGTGTGTATAACTCACTTCTTTACCGCCTCAGTGAGAAAGGCTACATACACTTTTTTAACGTCTCAGTGTGAAAGAATACTAGACTTGTTTAACGTCTCTATCCAAAGACTACATTGGAGAGTTTTATATTTGATTCACTCAGCTAATCTAATCAGCTCTCTCAAGTATATGTGAGTGAATCGTGTGTGAGATTACAGTGTACGCTCAATCTCTTGAAGATAAAATCTCACACACTAGGAAGTGCTCCTGTCCGAGCTGTTTTCTCGATGTCTTCCTAGGGTTGTGCATTAGACTTGTATTATGTTTTAGATTATGCAGACACACTCTCTCTGCTTGGCTCTATCTTATTCTTTCTCATGCTCTTGATATATAAAGCCGCTTAGCAGATTTGCCGGTTGGACACAAGCTTGTAGTCGTTTGAAAAGTCTTCTGACACTGTTGTACTTGTATCCTTTTGCTTTTAATGCTTCTACAGACTTTATCTGACTTGAGCTATTTTCATCGACAATTCTGCAGCCTTTTCTATCTTCGAACTCTGTTTGTCTCAATCAAACAAATTAATTTGTCTTCTAGTATTCTGATATTACACAAACTAATTTATTGATATGGTGCAGGACTTCTGATCTGTTCTACCAGCTAGTGTCCTTCCAGCTGGTTTTCTTCAACTGGTTCATCACTGAGCTGGTTGCTTCATTGAGCTGTGAGCAAATTGAGCTGTTCAAAGCTCTCTTCTTCTCCTCTCTATCTGCTCTTGTTAGCAACTACTCTTGAACAACTCTTCTAATTTGCTCTTGTCATCCGCTCTTGAGCTTAACTGCTCTTGTTCTTCTTGTCCAGCTGGTTTGACCTTAACCAGCTGGTATCTAATCTGCTCCCTATATTTGAGCTGTTCTCCAAGCTGGTCTGCTTTAGAGTTCTTCTGGATCAATGCTGAGCTGGTGTAATGTGCTTATCCAGCTCGCATCTTTCCATACCAGCTTAGCTCTATGGAGACTGATCGAGTACCCCTTGCATACAGATTCTTCCTCTGCTCCAATAGTGGGGGGTTACCTTGAGCTCTTCTAGCCTCTCACTAAAATAGCTCGACTCTGCACTTGAACACCACACTTATATGCTGCACTTGAACTGCACTTGAACCTCTGTTCTGCACTTCAACTGCTACTCTGCTCCTGCTCCAAGCTGGTGAACCAGCTTGGTGTCCTCTGTGACCTGGATAACTTGTGTTGTACCAGCTTGGACGTCCCCTTAATGTTCCAGCATGGACATCTTCAACTGTTCCAGCTTGGACGTCCCCTCACTGTTCCAGTCTGAATGTCTCCCTGTCTCCTTAACCAAGTGCACTGCACATCGCACGCAAAACTTTTTAGTAGAATAACAACATATTGTGTGTGAATCAACAAAACTTTTTAGTAGAATAACAACATATTGTGTGTGAATCAAAACTTAGATTCTGATCTGTAGAAACAGATCCAACAAACTCTCTCTTGCAATGGGTATAACTACGAATAGATTGAAGTTATAATTTCGAATCAAAGCTTAAAAAACGAAGATTTAAACTCGGAGTTACTTTATCAGTCCAGAATGAACCTGAGCTGGATCAGCTCGGTGTATGATCAGCACGCGAGCGTACTGGTTCAGAACAGAAAACCATCTGTTAGGATCGAATTTAGGGGTATTTCATGAGCTCTCATACAACTCACGTAAGTTCTCACACAACTTCAATACCCAAACCTTGTTCTAAAAACAACAATGGACAGATTATGTGCATTTTAGAACTATTTTGAAAAACTTTGTCACGTAACTGTGAAACCGGATCGTGCGGAGCTGGACCAGCGGCTCTGCGAGCTGGTCCGAATCACAAGCAATCTGGTCAATACAATACTTGAGCTGCAATAGCTCAGTGTTCTTGAAATGTTTGTGCACCGAGAAGTAGATCAAGTAAGATGTAAAATCTTGCGGAAATAACTTGAACTACTATCTGAAAATCGAAAGCTATTTTAACAGTTTTAAAACCAGTTATCAAATATGCAATGCGTGAATGTTAAATGCAGAAAGCTGTAAAGAAATACGCTGCAATTCGTCTTTGGAAGTTATGAGCTGAATCTCCTACGTCTCCCCTTCTTCCGCAACGGGAGGATCAACTATAAGACTTTGATTACAGCGGCCCACGCTGCAATCCAATCCGACAGCCCGCAAGCTGCAAGAATCCTAGCCACCTATGCACACCAGCTCGTAGGCTGTGTGTCTAACAACACTTCTTTTACGTCTCAGTGAGAGAGAATACATAGAATTGTTTAACGTATCTGTCCAAAGACTATAGGAGCAGCTTCAGGTACTAAGTCAATTGCAAATTCTCGTTCCCGATCTGGTGGCAGACAAGATATCTCTTTTGGGAACATGTCAGGAAATTCGTTCACTACTTCCACACTTCCCGATTTACACTTCTTATCTTCTAGTATTGTTACTGCACTAACTAGAAATCCTTGATATCCCTTCTTTAAATAGATCTGGGCTTTCAGGGCTGATATCAGCTTAGGGGTTCTGGTGAGTCTATCAGCTCGGAAATAAAATGGGTTTTCGCTGGGTGGTTTAACCTCGACGGTTCTTTGCTTAAAATCTATAATTACACTATACTTAGTTACCTAATCAATTCTCAAAATTAAATCAAACTCAAGCATGAGTAATACTATTAAATCTGCACATATGAAGTACCCCTGCAACTTAAGAACTATGTTGTGAAAAACACTGTTGGTTAATAAATTTTCTCTCGATGGAATGTTAACACAATAACATATCTCTAATACTTCTGGTTGTATAGATAGTTTCTTAGAAACAACTGCTGATATAAAAGAATGAGTTACACTAGAATCTAACAAAGTTAGAGTAGGCATACTGGCTACAACAATTTCTTGATCTCAAATAGATCGTTTTCTTATATGGTTTGCTGTTGTAAAACTGTTTTGACGTTCGGAAGCTACTGAGAGTTTATCGGAGTTCAATCGAAGAAGAACACTGAAATCAGCTCGGACTACAGAAAGGAATAAAGAGCAGCAGAGCTCTGAGCTGATGAACTATCTCTTGCAATGGGTATAACTACGAATAGATTAAAGTTATACCTTCAAATCAAAGCTTAAGAAACGAAGATTTAAACCCGGAGTTACTGTATCAGTCCAGAATGGACCTGAGCTGGATCAGCTTGGAGTATGATCACCACACGAGAGTACTGATTCAGAACAGAAAATCAGCTATGGCTATTTGGTCAAATAAAGTCAACTCATACCGGATAATCAGATCGCGAGCAGACTGGACAATGAAATCAGATCGCAAGCGAGCTGGACAATAAAATCACTAACAGCTTAAGAGATTTTCTTAGTCTGAAGAAATAAAAAAATCTAAGGAAAATCACAGAAGCAAGAACATGTAAGCTGCTTGTAAGTTATTGAAACAAAAGCATGTAAGCTGCTTGTAAGCTACTGAAACAAAAGCATGTAAGCTGCTTGTAAGCTACTTACAGAAATCCCAGAACATGAAGAAACTGGAACGAACATCATAAAACATTTTCTAACAACTTTTCTGCATCAAAACTTTAGCAAACCAATACTTTTTCAAGAAAACATCTTAAACTCAACTGTGTTTGAAAAACTTTAAAGAAAACGTTTTTCAAACCTTAAACTCATACAAACCTGCAAGCAGAATCAATATATGCTTTCAAAAGCGCATCAAACAACAGAGTTTACTTGCCTTAACAACGAGGACGATTACAGAGAGTTATCTGGCTCGAACAGCACACAAACACGATCGGTTCCTTTGAAAAGTTTAAAACTTTGTCGGTTTCTTGTTTACAGAGAGCACCGCTTCAAAAATTTTCCTCTTCATGAAGTTTTTGTGAATGAAGATGCATGATGCGTTTGGAAGTATTTATATGAAAATCTCAAATCCGAAAATTTTTCTACGTAAATCGCATGCCTTAGTATATTATTTTATTTGTAGTACTAAATTTATTTCATGATATTTTTCATACCATTTCATTTGAAGAAATTAACGATATTCTCTTTTAGAAAATTTTCTTAGATGTTTCGAGGTCGGGAAGGTGCAGACAGAACACCGAGGTAAAGTATAATTTTTATAAAAATTAATTCTTGGGATCACACCATATGTCTTAGTAGATTTTTATAGTGATGAATTTTAAAGGGTATATTTATTATTTTAAATATCTTCAAAGTTAGAAAACTATTTGAGATTATGGAGTTTATTTGTCAATTATTTTAAAAGAAGAGTAGCATTTTTATTAGTTGACTAGCACTTTATTTAGGTAATTAACAACTCTTTTCAATTAATTAACACTTTATTTTGTAATTAACAACTTTATACACTAATTTACAAAAAAAGAAAAAGGAAAAGAAAAGCCTTCCCTTAAACATAGAAACAGTCGTCCCCTCCCTCCTTCACTTACGCACACAATCAGTTTTCAAACAAAAAAAAAAAAAGGAGAAGGAACCCTATCCCCCTCTCAAGCCGACCCACCCTCTTACCCTACCTCACATCCCCTTCTCCTTCATTGATTTTCAAGCTCTTATCAAGACTAATTCAGAGGTGTTCTTGGTGTCTATCCTCTTCTTGAAGCCTTGAAGCATTGGTTGTAAGTTATCTAAAAAGACGCAAGTACAAAATCTCTTTTGAATGCACCTTTCATTCATATTATTGCATGTATGAATAGATCTATTTATTTAAGATTTGAAATCAAGTATGATGTTTTACATGACATGTTTGACACAAATTTTCATGACAAAAGGCTGCCTAGGACTGAGATGGGGCAAGGATCGAAGGAGTAGATGGAGTCGAGAGAGAGTCTAGGGCTAAGGGATGAATGGTTCAAGGGTTTGAGGTGAGGGTTCGATAAGGGCTGGTCCAGAGGTATTAGGTCTAAGTCTAGGGGTTGATTGGGGAATGTGTTGGATCTGTTTTTACAGATCAGAATCTAAATTTTGATTCACACAAAATCCGTTACTATTATACTAACGATTTAAATTAAGTGCGCAGGTTGAGCTGAACAGAAAAATGCGATTTCGGAGGCCTAAATGAAGGAATTTGGCCTAAAAGCAGCTTAGGTCACCACGAAGTAGTGAGTCTTGCTCATTGGACCGTTTCGAAGGGGATAGCACTGGCCTCATGCAAAGTCTGCAACGGAAGCGAGCTGATACAAAAATAAAACCGAGCTGGATGAAAGAAATGTAGCAGATTGATTGAGAGCAGATAGCAGTGCAGATTAAGGAGTAGTCCAAGTTGGAACAGTAAGGGGACGCCCGAGCTGGTCCAACAGAGGATGTCCAAAGCTGGAGCAGTGAGGGGACGCCCGAGCTGGTACAGTAGAGGATATCCAAGCTAGAACAGTACGCCCAAGCTGGTCTAGCATTGGACAACTTAGCTGGTACAGTGAGCGGACGCCCGAGCTGATCCAGCTAAGGACAACCAGATTGCAGAGTGGTTCTGTGAAAGAAGAAACCAGCTGGGAAGGAAACCAGCTCAGTGCAAACCAGCTGGTAGAGACCAGCCCAGAGTTCAGCAACCAGCTTGGAGTGCTATGGTCAAAGTCAAACCAGCCCGAAACATCGGTATAAACCAGCTGGACGGTGGGAAGTGCAGAAACCAGCTCAAGATATTGAACCAGCTGGATGATAAGACACTGCAGAGACCAGCTCAGAACAAAGAAGTTTGAACACAAGTATTGTGGAGATTGTATTGCGAAGTTCAAACTGATTTGTCAAATACGATGTTCACAGAGCTCAGAAGTCACCAATGGTTGCTGCAGGGCATTTAATGAAAAGGAGCTTAAAGTCAACAAAGTCTGCAAAGCATTAAATGCAAAAGGACACAATGTACAACATTATCAGAACTTTTCAGAAGCATTTACAATGGCTATATGCTTTGTGTCCAACGGATTAAATCTGCACAGAGGCTATATATAAGATGAGCATCAGAAGATGAAGAATAAGTGCAGAGGTGTGCATGAGCAAAAACAGATTAATCAAGTCTACTGCACAATCATGGGAAGATAGCAGAAAATCAGCTCGAAGAGGGGCACTTCCCAGTGTGTGAGAATACATTTGAGAGTGAGCATACACTGTATAATTCTCACACACAGATTCACTCACGTTTGATAGTTGAGAGCTTAAATGTTTAGATGAGTGAATCATAAACACAAGTCATTGTGTTGTCTTTCGCACTGAGACGTTAAAGAAGTGTGTGTAGCCTTTCTCACTGAGGCATTAAAGAAGTGAGTTAGACACACGTAGTTGCGGGCTGGTGTGCAGTGGTGTTGCTAGGATTTCTTGCGGCTGCTGGTCGTAGAAGTGGGTTGCAGCGGGGGCCGTTGTAATCAAAGTCTTCTAGTGGATCCTTCCCGTTGCGGAAGAAGGGGAGATGTAGGAGATTGAGCTCCGAACTTCCAGAAACAAATCGCAGCGTATTTCTTTACTGTTTTACTGCATTCATACATACGCATTGCATATTTACAACTACGCATAAAACTGTTTAAATGGGTTTTCTAATTTAAAGTGCAGTTTGAGTTATTTCCGCATGTTTTATATACATTACTCAATCTGTATCTCGGTGCACAAGTATTCAAGAACACTGAGCTATTGCAGCTCAAGTGAAGTTAACCAGATCGTTCGGCTATGTGTCGAGCTGGTCTCAGCTTCCAGCATGTTTAGCGCTCGCATTGTATTGGGCTGGTTTCAACTTTCAGCTGAAACCAGCTTGATCTTTGCGAACCCGTCTTCAACTTCTGGCTGAATCCTGCGTCTTGTCATTCGATCTGGTTACACCCTCTAGTACTAGTTATTGATTGAATAACTAGTCATTGCACATTCATAGAGGGTCCATAAATCGATCCCCAACAGAATGTGTGAAGGTCTGGTCATGTCTTGGTGTCGAGGATAATTTTCGGAATTGAGGGCTCATCGCACAGGCACTGTTGGACAGTCTGTGCTTGAACATTGGGCTTGCAGAGGTCGCGTCAGGCTTTGTGGTCGGGTATGGTTGGTCCCAATAGTTAGCCCATCACGTTAGAGTCACATGGGTCCAAACAGGGAGTGATTTGGTCAATGAACGAATTAGTTATGAATTTTATGATCAGCCTGTGTCCTGGTTTGTCGTCTGTGCGCGATAGTAGAGTTGTTGTCGGGGTCGGGTAGGTCACTCTATGCGGTCTGTGTTAGAGTAGGTGCGCAACTAGTGTGAGGATTGAGAAATTCGATTAGTGATTAATCAGATTTTGAAGGAATTAGTCACGGGATTTGAGTTATCGAATTTCTCTAAGTATTGTAGCCAGTCGTAGCAATTTAGGAAGTCAACGCGGGTCAACGGTACTGTAGCTTGCGACTGGTGGGATTTGAATTAGATAGTTACTGTAGCTTGCAGCTGGTGGAAATTGGAACCAGTCGTTGCGCGTTGCAATTTGTTTCTGTAGCGGAAGGGATGATACGTTGTCGTTTTGATTTGGAAAGGTTGCTGCTGGCAGACGTTGCATTTAGCGCGAGAGTTAGCAGGAGAGCGACACGTGTTAGTCAACGTTTTGAGTGTTGACTACTGGACCAGCAGATGCGTGAGTAAAGGAGCGACCAGCTGTTGGTTTGAGGAACCAGTCGTGGGAGTAACGTGACGTCGTTTTGTTAAGTTGAAACGATGCGTTTTGGTTGCGTCTGGATTGTTTAGCGTGACCAGCTGCTGGTTGTTCTTAGAGAATTTGGTACCAGCTAGTGGAGCGCTAAGACGTCGTTTGCATTAGTTGGTGCATCGTCGTTTTGAGTGATTTCGCATAACCAATCGATGGTGTTTGTTGAAGAGATCGTTTACCAGCTTTTGGTCGATTTGCAAGCGATAGATGTTACCAGCTGGTGAAACTATGCGACGTCGTTTGAGTTAGTTGGAACGGTGTCGTTTTGGGATGTTTTCTCGTGAATGCCTTGTCTGGTTGTTGCTGCTGGTTTTAACGAAAAGAATAAAGTGGTATCTACTGGGGGATTTCTACTGTTCACGTCGACTGGTTTTGGTGATCAGCAGACGTTGGATTTGGGAGATTATTTATAGAAGTGTTGATTTACACTTAGAATTAATTGGAACCCGATATTTCTTATCTCCTTATCCAAACCCCCGTCGAGCTACTGTTCATCGAGACATTTCTACCTTAGATTCCCGCCGTTCTCCGTCCCCCCGTCGAGCTACTGTGCAAGCGATAATTTGTTCAATAATCTGAGATATCCTGCTCTGATAAAAAGCGCTGGAATCCCTGCGATTTGCTCTTTAGATTGATACCCAGTTGAGGCTGTAGAACGACTTTGGAGAGGATCGTGAAGTTGCTCGAATTCTCTGCCCAGTGGAACCCGATAGTTCTTCAGCTGGTTTCGACTTTTGGGTAAGGATTTCCTACTGATCTAAGCTTAGTAGCGATCGCTAGTGCTTTGTTTAGAAGTAGAACTGGATTTGAGTTCTTGACCGTAGGAAATTATATATTGAAGTTCAGATCTGAGTTAGGTATGAACTAAGAATGAGATGCCTTGTACAGATTTGAGTTCCAGAGAAGTCTGTTGCTAAGGGTGGTGATTGCCGTGCCCTGTTCCCAATCAGTTGAGGTAGAATTCAGCTTTTGAAGGTACGATGGAGCGTGAATTTAACAGCTTCGAGCATAACCTGCAAGTATCTGAGTCTTGAGTTTGGCCCTGTGAATCTGTGTATTATGTGAACTGCTTGAATTACTGATTTGTAGTAGCTGTTTACATATTTTATGCATGTAGAAATCAGATATGAATTTCTTGGCATTCATGCATACATCTTGAGCTGGATTGATTGATTGATGTCCCGAGATTAGAGCCACGTTGGGACTGGCCAACTGTTGTGTTGTGCCGAAAAAGTCCAACGCTATCATCGGAAGTGGTGACTACCGGATTCGAGTGTCTACTACCGAGCTGTGATGGGCTGACGGGCCCAGAATATCACGGACCGATGATTCCACCGGTTGACTTACTGTGTGGGTTTAGAGGCTCGACTGATTTGATCTGCCAGTTGACTTACTGGTCTTGATACCCGATTTCCTTGATAGCCTCATGCATCTCATGAATTTCGATACTGCATGTTTATGAGTTGTTGTTTATTTTGATAGCTCTTCGTACTGAGGCTTGACCTCGTATTTTGTTTTTCTGCTTTTGTTTTTTTGGGTCTGTGTTGCCCATTTGCAGGATCTTCCGGTAACCAAGATGGACAGAGTGGAGATTCAGATGGTCGATCCTCGTTTCCTTGAGTCCCAGTCTATTTTATATATGTATCGAACCCGGGGGATGCCCCGTGTCCTATGTATGTTGGGGATTTGTATTTGAATTGTTTATTGCTGTTACCTGGTTTGTATGAGTTTGAGTCAACTCATATTTTAATTATGAATATTTTGAATGTATGATTGTAAGTTCAGGCCTATTTATTTCAAAAATTTTTAAGCCCGTTTTTGCGCTTCCGTGATTATGTGTTTAATTGTACTATTATTTTGAGTAATTAGCATGAGACCTGACAACTAGCCAACTTGTGGCATATGGGTTCTTGTTGACTCTATGTATAACGATCTTTATTTATGAAATTTGCATTCTTTTATGACATTCTTTATCTTTATTATTATGATTACAATTGTTGGATAAAGACATTGAATGCACTATAGTGTATGTTAGATGTGATAGTGGATTTGATGGCTATCATGAAACATATCTAATAGTCACTGTATATTCTAAACTAGTTCCTAGTCGATTGGACCGTCCAAAAGAGGATAAGGGTCGCCCGAACTTGAGACTAGCATCTGCGATGCAATGTACCACATTTCATTGGTAGGAAATATAGTGATGTTCTGAGCATGCAGATGGATAGTGATCTAGTGATCTATTGAACTATCCTCGTTCGGACTTTTCAAGTGGTTGTCATTTGTCGAGTGGATTAAGTCTGAGGTCTTGGTTGTACAGATTAGTCCTCATTACTCGAAACGTTATTGAGACTCTACATGATAGGTGCCTCACTTTGACCCGTTTACCGACTCAGTTGGGGGCATCAGGTGGCGGGATTTGGTGAGGTCCCGATGCATGTAGGAGATGCTTCGTTGTCTAGGAGTCATCGCTCGCCCTTGTGCATGGATATCTTATGCTATCTGTGAAGATAATAGTGTGACAAATCTCTGGCCAGAGTAGTAGATGTGTTTTAGGAAAATGGATTTACCTAGTAACACATGCGATGTCACTATTCGATCTCCAAGATATATGCATGGCTATCGGATCTATAACGACTCTCGATTTACCAATGGTCATTGATCGTATCGAGATATTTGAGTTGAAAGGACCGTACTGTACGCTAACCATGATCGACTGGTTCTTGCAGGCACTATCAGTGATACCCAAGGGATGATGGGGCGATGTTGCTAGAAGTTTTACCATGATCCGATGGGTAAGTACGAAAATGTGTTTTCGAAGTCATAAATGTTGTGAGCTCACGGCTAGCGATATCCCTGAACCATTGAGAATCACACAAGTACTGATTTCTCAATTTCCGTACGGAAATTAAGCTCAATTTGTTGAGTATAGTAGGAGGAAGGATGGAAGTGTGACTTCCTAAAATTACCTGGGAGTGGAAATGTGATTAAATTGGCTTGGACTAGTATGACTATACTTAAAGCTGATTGGGGCCTAACTGCTATTTTGGATTAGGTGGTCTGAAAAATTATTTTTACATAATAATGTTCAGTTTTGTAAACTGTGTAGATCGTCCGATCTAATCGTCGATCGGGATTATGATGAAGCCACAACAATGGACTTGAAACTAATATTCACTGGGCCTGGGCCCGACCAGGCTCATTAACCTGGTTTAAGCCCATGGAAAATCTATAAATAGGGGCCCTGGGGTATTCATTTTACTCGCACCAAAAGTTGTATTCACAACTGATATTCTGGGTTGAGAATTCCCTCTCCCCTCTAGTTATATATTTCTCCTCCGCCTCCTTTTCCCTAGACATCATCATGATGCCGTCGTCGGAATTTGTTCCGACCATCTCGGCGAGGAGATTTCGTTCGTGAAACTTTCGTTGGTCTTCTAGTGCAAACCAACGAAGGATTTGAGATTCCGGTCATGGACCCGATTAGGAGGTCGTAGTTGTTCAACCGTTGAAGTGCCAATTCCCTAGTGAAATTGGTCGGAGCCAGGCACCTATACGTCAGCAAGGTAATCTTATAAACATCCTATGAATGTTTAGAATATTGTTTAGGTGTATTGACAGTTCCCGGGCTCAAAATTTTTTAAACTTCCAATGTGCCCCGGGAGAGGGATCCAGATCCGCCACTGTGCCAACAGTCTGTGTGGTCAAGGTTGATTCAAGAAGATATTTCATTGATTTAGGGTCACTCGGGTCCAAACAGGTTGTGATTTGGTCAAGGAAGTAATTAGTTCTGAGTTTAGCACGTGTCCTGGTTGCAGTCTACGCACGGGCAGTGATTTTGCAGATGTCGGGTTGATCGGGGCATCTTGGTCGGTTATGCTTGGTTCTAGGAGCTATCCCATCGAGTTAGGGTCATGTGGGTCCAGAAAAGGAGCGATTTGGTAAGGAAATGGATTTTTAATGAATTTTACGATTTAGCTGCTCAAACTGCATCTCGTCGGGGCAGAAAATGTAAAGTCGGGTTTTTGGGGCCTAGGGGCAGCGTAATGTCATGAAATGTTTAAAATGATGATTTTAAGTTTATTTTATGATGTTTTGGCAATTTTTAGAATTTCTATGAATTACGAACTTTTATGAAAATTTTGAGGAAAAGAAAAGTTTTTCCTTTTGAGGCATGAAATTTAATATTGAGGCATGAGGTATGAGGAAGTTTCGAGGCAGAAATTTTGAGCATGAGATGAAAATTTTTTGAATGACGGGACTTGATTGTGGTTAAACATTACGGGTATGAGAGTCGGGAAACGTTCCGAGGAGACATGACAATATTACCGGTATGAGAGTCGGGATACATTCCGAGGATACATGCCGATATTATGGGTATGAGAGTCGGGAGACGTTCCGATGAGACATACCAAACTTGACGTGTATGGAAACCAGATAAGAACGGGGGAGCCATACCAAACTGACGTGTATAGAAACCAGACAAGCACTGGGGGCTATACCAAACCTGTATCATGGTTTTTATTTAGCTTGATCAAGCGACTTGAGGTTGAGGGACCACAGTCGAGAAAAGGAGTTCGCCAAAAAATCTCTTTAATTATGAGTTTATTTGCCCATGCATGAATTTTAAATAAAATATTTTGAGCTGATGTTTCTTATGCATTTAAAGTTTGAGAAAAATTATTTGAGTATAATTATTTTAATTCATGTGCTTGTATTACGTAGTACTTTCTATTCTTCATTTTGTACTTGTTGAGCCCCTAGGCTCACTATGTTTGATTGGTGAAGATGACGCGGAGACTGAGGCTGAGGGGCAGGACCTTTGAGTGGATGACAGTTCAGTTGGCACATTCCCAGCGACCCTGCGTTTTTTCGCTGAAGATGAGAGGGAAAAATATTTTTATTTTTAGTTAGGTTTCAGTATGGTGTTTGACGAAAAATACTTTTCCTTTGTTGAGGTTGTGTAGTATGACTGAAAGGTTTTTCTTCGGTTGCTTCAACTCTGTTTTAAATATTCTCAATATTATATGTAACGAGTTTTATTGAAACTTTCGAGTTTACATTACAAAAAAAAATATATGTGTTTATATTACTAGAAAAAGAAAATAGTTTGATGGTGTTTCAAGATTGCAATAGACAACTTGTTCTCTTCGGTTTGCTCATTCCTTCACAGAGCTGAGTCAACTTTTCCCATATGTCGTTGGTCATTGTATACATCATGTTTTTCTACTGAACATATTTTGTCCAATGCTTGTATATATGTCATTGGCAATGTTATCAAGATTGTCCTTTATTTTATCCTCGGTAGTCCACTTGTATCTTGATTTTTCAACTTTGTGAGGATCCCCATCTAATATGGAAACTGTTGGCGACAATGGCGGATCCGGATCCCATTTCCCGGGGGTGCAGCGGAAGTTTAAAAATTTGACCCGAGATACGTTCAATACATTAAAATTATAACGATGAACATACATAGGATGTTTGAATCGTTACCTTGCTGGCGTCTAGGCGCCTGGCTCCGACCAGTCTCGCAAGGAAACCGGAACTTCAAAAGGTAGGCGACGGTAGATCGTCTAATCAGGTCCACGACCGGAAACATGATTCCTCCGTCAATATGCACTAGAAGATCTGACGGATTTTGGCATGAACGGATTCTCCTCGTCACGCTGATCGAAACAAGTCCGATCACAATCACCGGCGGCGGGCGGCGGTGCGGGGCGGCGGCGGCGGTGATTGGAGTGGCCGGCGGCGGCGTGAGGTTTGTGGAGAGGAGGGGCGGCGCACACAAGGGCTAGGGTTGGCGAATGAATTGAGTTGTGTCATACAACCCTAGACTCGAGACTAAGTATAGGTGTGATGGGCTTGAACCAGCCCATTGGACCTGGGGCGGGCCCAGTCCAACGTGTGAACATTCGGTTCATCCCTATCACCGTGACTTCATCATAACTCCGATCGATGATCTGATCAGACCGATCTATACAGTTTCCAAAACTGAGTATTATGATGCGAAAACAATTTTTCAGACCACTCGTCCAAAATTACAGTTTAGCCCCTCAACTATGGGAAATCGCAATTTGAACCCTGTTGACTTTTAGGAAGTCGCACTCCCTAAATTCCTCCTCCTATGCTCAACACATTGAGCTCAGTTTCCGTGCGGGAATCGTGAATCCAATACTTGTGTGACCCTCAATGGTTCAGAGATACAGCTAGCCGTGGGCACACAACCATTGTGACTCCGAAATCACAATTTCGGACTTGCCCATCGGATCATGGTAAAGCGCCTAGCAACATCGCCCCATGATCCCCTAGGTATCACTGATAGTGCCTGCAAGAACCAGTTGGTCGTGGTTAGCGTACAGCACGGTCCTTTCAACACATATATCCCGATCAGATCAATGACCATTGGTAAATCGAGAGTCGCTATAGATCCGATAACTATGCATACATCTTGGAGATCGAATAGTGACATCGCGAGTGTAACTAGGTAAACCCATTTAACTAAAACACATCCAGTACTCTGGCCAGAGATTTATACACTATTATCCCCTCATATAGCATAGGATTGTTAGAGTAGATGCCCAACTAGCCAACTTGTGGCGTGTGGGTTTTATAGACTCTTGTACAAACAGTCTTTATATATGATATTCGCATTTACTTATATGGCATTCTTTACTTTCATTATGTGTGTAATGGTTTACAATTGCGTTGAGTAAAGACCTAGAATGCACTGAAGCGTATGTTGGATGTGATAGTGGGTATGATGGCTATCATGAAACACATCTAATAGTCGCTGTG
>KV001314.1:231727-247448 GCA_001598015.1 Dorcoceras hygrometricum | reverse complement strand
CATGCTGACGTCATCTCTGCTGATTCAAAAAAATTCACCAGCACGAGCTACAGTAACTTTGACCAGCGTTGACTTCACCAAAAACCGAAAATTTTCATTTCTTAAACTAACGATACATCTTTCGAAAATCAGCAGAAACTTCAATCCTCTCGCAATTTCCTCCAAACACACGTGATTAATCCCAAATCAACACAATTAATCACTAAACCAAATTCTCAATCCTCACAAAGATCGTCAAAAACAGTGGCTGGAATCGGCAGAAATCTAAGGAAGAAATGTTCGAGTGAACAGTGTCGGTCGAGGGTTTCGACAGAGAAGAGGATAAGAAATATCGGGTGTAAAATGATCTAAGTGTAACTCAACACTTGTATTTAAATCATCAATTCAATCTCTATTGAATAAGACAAACCCCGACTAAAACAGATCTCTGCATCAAGAGATAGCGTCAACCAGATTCCTCAACCAGCGCTTACAATCTAACAGACTTCACAACGTTAATTCAAACCCTCGCGCGCTAGTCAAAACAACAGCGTATCGGTGACATCTGGTTGCTCCACGATATAACCCAAACCAGATCCCTCGCTCGCGCAAGTCAAAACACGCTAAATGCTAAGGATCAAATCGACGACGCAGCAACTTAATGGAACGACGCCGCTTCGCTCAAAACAGATCTCTCACAACACAACGCTAGCTCTCAACGCTGGACAGATCTATCCACGCCAAATCAAACGACGACGTATCCGTATCAAAACGGCGTCGCACAGCGAGAACAGATCTCACCTCTAACCACAACGTTAGCGTTCGAAACAGATCTCTCAACTAACGCGCTACACCAGACGTCAACTCCAATATGTTGACCAACACGTGGCCTTCTCTCATACGCGAACGCGTTACGCCACCAGATATCTATACGCGACACCAGATCTCTACAGTGTCATTGCTACCAAATCTCTATACGCGACACCAGATCGCTACAGTGCCATTGTCCAGCGTTGACATCTGGAACTATGAAAGTAAAGCGCTCAACTCTTGCGCCACTCCCGCTCATCCAGATCTCACCAGAACGACAGCGTTTCACCTCTACTCGCGGCAATTCACGTTAACACTTAGGAAAACCAGATTTCTATCGTCACTTAACCATTTCAACTCCAAAGACCAGATTTCACCTGATAATTCCTGCGACTAGAAATCTGAAATGCTCTACGAGAGATATGAATTTCTCAAATCAGATTTCACCAAAAAATCGAAATTCCAAAATCCAAAAATCTTAATTCTCGTGACTATTCTAACCTTAAAATCTGATTAATCACAAATCTAGAAATCTGATTCCTCACATCCTTTCTTTCTTTGAAATCTCTTTAAAAATCATCGGGTTCCATCATTTAAAACTTGCTTCCAATTTTTAAAACTTTACTGAGTATCGAATTTGACTTCTGAAACTCATCGCTGAAATGAAATCAGTCGTAACAAAATGGAACAGTACTTTGAAACAAAACAGATCTTCACTCTTCACGTTTATCGTAAAACAGCTGCAAGGATATCGGCTAACATTGAAACAGATGTGTTAAATGAAATGATGTCGTTAGCGTAAGAAACAGATGTGGCTTTGGATACTGTTTGAATAGTGAACAGCTGTAACTAAGAATTAGGATTGGTCAACTCAGCTGTCAACGAATTGATTTGGTCAACTCAGACGTCAACACAACATAAACAAAGCCTTTCAGGTGTTGAACAAACCAACAGCCGAATACAACCTAAAGCAACAGCTGATGAACAAACTAACAGCTGATGAACAATAATACAACAACTGTTTACGAGAACTGATGCAACAACTGATGACTCAATAAAACCAACAGCTGATGAACAAACTAACAGCTGATGTGAGAAATTCTCGAAACCAAAAGCTGAATTTAAACTTGGTGTTGCAACATCAAAACGACAGCTACGCTATCAGCTGTTATCTATCAAACTAGACTTTATACTGTTTCGACTAACAACATCCGATTACATAGCGTCAAATTCCAATTTTACCATTCACTAGAAGGAAGAACATTCATGAACATACTTGAATCAAACTCGAATCCTCAGTATCCATATTTTTCTGGAAAACAATTGGAAGCATAAAAACATCATTGAACCCAATCTTTCTTTCCTTCGTTCATGCGTAAATCATTTTAAACAAGAACTTCAACATATCTTAAACATACAGGCAAGCAGATCCATAAAATGAATAAAATCAATATATGCGTTAAATTTTGTAGCAAAGGATCATCTTTTACTTGCCTTAAACAACGCTTTGCAACGATAGCTAATTCCTGCAGAAATCTCCTCCTCGAGCAACAACACGAGCTTCTCCAGAAAATATTTTCGAAGAACACTAAAGATTTTCTTTGCAAATGATAACATACTTTAATTTCAAAACAGGTTTAAATATGAAAGGGATTAGTGGAAATGTGCTACGTTTACCAAGCATGACATATCTAAAATTTTAGTAAAATCTCCTTCTGAACATTTTAATTCGTAAAACACCAAACCCATTCCAAAAGAAATCATTTGTCCTCCTTAAAGATATTTTCAATCGATTTGAAACCTGCTCATGTATCGTTCTTGGAGTCATCTGCTGGAACCAGCCGCGACGCATCTCATAGTCTGAAATCAATAAAATCATCTTTTTCCAACACATAAATTTTCATTTTGACCCAATGAAAATAAACAAGATTCGTATATGTAGTCCTATGGATTTTGGGGCGTTACAACTTCAATCGATTTGAAACCTGCTCATGTATCGTTCTTGGAGTCATCTGCTGGAACCAGCCGCGACGCATCTCATAGTCTGAAATCAATAAAATCATCTTTTTCCAACACATAAATTTTCATTTTGACCCAATGAAAATAAACAAGATTCGTATATGTAGTCCTATGGATTTTGGGGCGTTACAACTCTATCCTCCTTATTGAAATTTCGTCCTCAAAATTTTACGTACCAAACAAATGTGGGTAAAAGGGAATGCATATCAGCTTCTGTCTCCCAAGTTGTTTCTCGCTCCGACTGATTAGACCATTGTATCTTAACCATAGGAATACTACGGTTTCTTAGTTTTCTAATTTATCGAAGGAGAAATTTTTCTGGTCTCTCTTCATAGCTTAAATCTGGTGCTAATTGGATTGGCTCATGACTCAGCACATGCAAAGGGTTAGGAATATATTTCCTCAAAGATGATACATGGAAAAAATTATGCACTGCTGACAACTGTGGTGGCAGTGCTAAACGATACGCTAGTGTTCCTATCTTCTCCAAAATATCATATGGTCCAATATATCTTGGACTAAGCTTTCCTTTCTTCCCAAAACGCATTACTCCTTTCATTGGAGCAATTCTCAAAAATACGTGATCACCCAATTCAAAATTCAGTTCCCTTCTTCGATTATCTGCATAACTTTTCTGTCGGCTTTGAGCAGCTTTCATTCTTTCTCTTATCTTCTTAACAGCTGCTGCTGTTTGCTCCACTACATCTGGTCCTAAACCAGATCTTTCACCAACTGCATCCCAATGGAGTGGTGTTCTACACTTTCGACCGTAGAGAGCTTTATATGGAGCCATCTGCATCGAAGCCTGAAAACTGTTATTGTAGGCGAACTCTACCAGTCGCAAATTCAGATTCCAGCTTTCTGAAAAATCCACAATACATTCTCTGAGCAAGTCTTCTAAAATCTGAATCACCCTTTCAGATTTTCCATCGGTCTGGGGGTGAAACGCAGTGCTACAGGTCAACTTTGTACACATAGCTCTATGCAAACTTTTCCAAAAAGCTGATGTGAACTTTGGATCTCTGTCTGATACAATAGAAATCGGAACACCATGTAGCCTCACTATTTTCTTGACATACAAATCCGCATATCTGCTCACCTCATATGTTGTTTTGACTGGTAACAAATGAGCAGACTTAGTGAGTCTATCAATTATAACCCAAATGGAGTATATCAGTGAACAGTACTTGATAAACCAGTTACAAAGTCCATCGCTATACACTCCCATTTCCATTCTGGAATGGGCAATGGCTTCAGTAATCCAGCTGGACGCTGGTGTTCAGCCTTCACCAGCTGACATGTTAAACATTCAGCTACAAATCTAGCAAAATCCCTCTTCATTCCTGGCCACCAGTACAAATATTGGAGGTCCTTATACATCTTAGTACTTCCATGATGTACTGAGTATGGAGCTGTATGAGCTTCTTTCAAATCAGCTCTCAAATCATCTACTTGGGGTACCCGGATTCTCCCCATGTATCTAACTATGCCATCTTCTGAAGAGTAGAGGTTGCTGCCCCTTTCTTTATCTTGTTTAACCCATTTCTGCAACTGCTCATCTTTCAGCTGACTCTCTCAAATTTGGTCTATCAGATTTGATCTTACTGAGAGGTTTGCTAAAATCGTATTACTGCTGCTGGGCACTATTTCAAGTCCAAACTTTTCAATATCAGCTGCCAACGATTTCTGGACAATCAGCCAAGCTCATCCAACAGACTTCATGCTTAGAGCATCAGCTACCACATTTGCTTTTCCTGGGTGATAGCTGATCATACAGTCGTAATATTTAACCAGCTCCAACCATCTCCTCTGCCTCATATTCAATTCTTTATGGGTAAAGAAGTATTTCAAACTCTTATGATCTGTAAATATCTCACACTTCTCCCCATAGAGATAATGTCTCCATATCTTAAGGGCAAAGACAACAGCTACCAGTTCCAAGTCATGCGTTGGATAATTCCTCTCATGATCCTTCAATTGTCTGGATGCTTATGAAATTACTTTACGCTCCTGCATCAAAACAGCTCCTAAACCCAAGTTAGATGCATCTGTGTAAATTACAAATTTTTCCTGATCAGATGGCATTGTTAACACAGCTGCTTCTATCAGCGCTTGCTTCATCTTGTCAAAACTTTTTTGACATTCAGCTGTCCAATTATACTTCACCTGTTTTCTTGTTAACGTAGTCAAAGGAACAGCTATCTTAGAGAATCCTTGGATAAATCGCCTATAATATCCGGCTAAACCCAAGAAACTCCTAATTTCCGAAACAGACTTTGGTATAGACCAGTCGCGAACAGCTTCTACTTTAGCTGGGTCAACTTCTATTCCATCCTTAGATATAATATGGCCTAAGAACGCTACTTTCTCCAACCAGAATTCGCATTTGCTGAATTTAGCAAACAACTGTTTATCTTTCAAAATCTGGAGAACTGTTCTCAAATGTTGAACATGCTCACATATGGTCTTAGAGTATACTAGGATATTGTCAATAAATACAACTACGAACTGGTCCAAAAATGGTTGGAAGACCCTATTCATTAAATCCATAAAAGCTGATGGAGCATTCGTAAGTCCAAATGGCATAACTAGAAATTCATAGTGACCATACCGAGTTCTAAAAGCTGTTTTATAAACATCTGCTGCTTTAATTTTCAGTTCGTGGTATCCAGACCTCAAGTCAATATTAGAAAAGACTATAGACCCTTTCAGCTGGTCAAACAGATCTTCTATCCTAGGTAATGGACACTTATTCTTAATGGTCAGTTTGTTTAATTCTCGATAATCTATACATAGCCTCAAACTCCCATCCTTTTTCTTAACAAACAAAACGGGGGCTCCCCAGGGGGAAGTACTTGGTCTGATAAACCCCTTTTCCAACAGATCTTGTATCTGTTCTTTCAATTCCTTCATTTATGATGGAGCTAAACGGTAAGGTGGTCTAGAAACTGGAGCAGCTCCTGGAATTAGATCAATGGAAAATTCCAGCTATCTGTCAGGTGGTAGTCCCTGGATATCTTCTGGAAAAACCTCGGGGAACTCACTTACCACTTCTACATTTGAAAACTGGAGTATACTGGTTACGGTTAAAGATAATAAACTCACCAGAAATCCTACTCCTCCTTTCCTCAAACAACGTTGAGCCTTAAGAGCTGATATTATTCGAGGAATCTTAAAAACATGCTTGGCTTTAAAGCAAAATGATTTTCCTACTGGTGGGTTAACCACTACTATTCGTAGCTTAAAATCAATTACTACCCCATACTTGGTTAACCAATCCATTCCCAAAATCATATCATATTCAGGAATTGGCAATACGATTAAATCAGCAGTAATTTGATGCCCTTGAAGTTTAAGCTATAAACTCTTAAATACATCGTGAGATATCAATTCTTCTCCTGATGGTACTGATACACAGAAACCTACAGCTACCTGGTCAGGCTTGATGGGCAATTTCTTAGAAAATTCAGCAGCTATAAATTAATGAGTGGCTCCTGAATCTATTAAAGCCATGGAAGGTAATTCAGCAATCATAATCTCACCTGTAACTATTGTCGAGTCTGGGTTGGCTTGATCAGTTGTCATTACAAAGGCTCTGCTGGTCACCAATTTCTCGGACTTTGCACAATATTTCAAAATATGTCCCGGCATTCCACATTTATAGCAGACATTTTGTCCAAGTGTGCATTGTCCAAGATGATTCTTGTGGCACTTAAGACATTCAAGCCTATTATTACCAGTAGGAACAGAGATAATAGGTTGAATCGGTAGAGGCTTCTGCTCCTGAGGCCTCTGCTGGTTCTTGTTTTGTTTTTTGAACGGCCTCTCGTCCTTCTGCTGAAAGGCCTGTCTTTTCTGTTGCCTTTCCTCATCAACATCTTTCCAATCCCTTTCAATTTGCAGGGCTCTATCCACTGCTTCTCGATAGGTCCTTGGCACAGATAGCCTAACATTCATTTTGAACATAGGCTTCAATCCCTCCACGAAATGACTCAGCTTCTCATCTGGGTCATTTCCTATCAAAGGCACAAAATAGCACCCTCTTTCAAACTTCCGCACATATTCCTGTACGGTTAAACTTCCTTGCTTAAGGGTCAAAAATTCCCTTTTCAATTCGGACCTCTTACCAGCTGTGAAGTATTGCTCAAAGAATACTTGTTTGAAATCTGCCCAAGTGAGATTTACCAAATCTACTGACAATTTGACTCCTTCCCACCAAATCATCGCATCCTCTCTCAACATATAGATAGCGCACCTTGGCCTATATAAATCAGACATCTCGAGGTATTCAAAGATAACCTCCATTGATTTGATCCAACTCTCTGCCACCAATGGATCAGTTGTACCACTGAATTCTTTTGGCTTCTGTCATCTGAACTTTTCTTGAGGATCATCATTACTTGGTCCTCTGCTGCTGGAAGATTGGCCATTACCTCTATTGTTTTGCTCTACCAGCAGTCTTAACAATTGAGTAATATTAGCATTATTGTCAGTGTTGGTTTCCTCTACGGGATTACTTCTTCTACCTCTTCCTCTTCCTGACATATTATATTCTATAGCCCGTAATCCACCACATATATATATCAGAACATGCTAAATAATTTAAAGACAATGCTCTGAAAATAAATTCACAACTTAGAGGAACGGACGATGAACTCTGATTCAGCTGACGGTGCGTGTGTTTATCTCAGGAACGTTTCTCTGATACCATGTTGTGATGCCCGAATCCACGGGAATCACAAATTTACGATGAACTCTGATTCAGCTGACGGTGCGTGTGTTTATCTCAGGAACGTTTCTCTGATACCATGTTGTGATGCCCGAATCCACGGGAATCACAAATTTGGGGTGAAATAAAAATTTTCGAATAAAATAAGGGCTGAAAGACAATTTGTTATAAGCTGTATTTCTTATAACTTAAAAGAATGAAACACGAACTCAACCAAAAGCTGACAGACACACACTTGCACGCTAACTACTAAAAACATTTGCGGAAAAAAGATTCTGATATAAATTTTGCAATTGAGAGTTACAACATCTGAAATTCTCTTTGAATATACAACTGTTGTAATTGATCTAATACAGATGCCTAACATACTATACAACATCAGCTATGACACGAAAAACGTTGGCCATTGATAAACACAACACCCAGCAGCTGCCATCAGTTTCACCTCCTGTTCACTCCTCAGCTGTCATACCTGCACCATTTTAAAGCTAATGAGCCTAGGGGCTCAGCAAGTAAAATCTGAGTAATAACGAATTCATTTAACGCAGGCAGACATCTGGAACATATATAACTTGAGTTAAAGGAACATTAATGAACATATCATTCATTCGTAAACATTTCTTAAACATTTCTTTCTTTCATAAACTTGGAGATAGGGGATAATAGCCCAGATCTCATCATCAATATCATTTTCTTTTGATTTATGGCTTAGAAGCTCTCCTTAGGTCCGTGTTGCACTTTGATCAAAATGAATTCAGATATCAGTTTTAGCATACAGCTCATATGAAAGGGCAGCCGACCTCTGGACGACTACTCACCCTTCTCCTTGTGACCGTCTGTTATCTATGCCATAAATCCTTAAAATAAACTTTTGTTCCTTTAACATCCTTTCTTTCTTTGAAATCTCTTTAAACATCATCGGGTTCCATCATTTAAAACTTGCTTCCCATTTTTATAACTTTACTGAGTATCGAATTCGACTGCCAAAACTCATCGCTGAAATGAAATCAATCGTAACGAAATGGAACAGTACTTTGAAACAAAACAGATCTTCACTGTTCACGTTTATCTTAAAACAGCTGTAAGGATATCAGCTAACTTTGAAACAGATGTGTAAATGAAACGATGTCGTTAGCGTAAGAAACAGATGTGGCTTTGGATACTGTTTGAATAGTGAACAGCTGTAACTATGAATTAGGATTGGTCAACTCAGCTGTCAACGAATTTATTTTGTCAACTCAGACGTCAACACAACTTAAACAAAGGCTTTCAGGTGTTGAACAAACCAACAATTGAATACAACCTAAAGCAACAGCTGATGAACAATAATACAACAACTGTTTACGAAAACTGATGCGACAGCTGATGACTCAATAAAACCAACAGCTAATGAACAAACTAACAGCTGATGAACAAACTAACAGCTGATGTGAGAAATTCTCGAAACCAAAAGCTGACTTTAAACTTGGTGTTGCAACATCAAAACGACAGCTACGCTATCAGCTGTTATCTATCAAACCAGATTTTATACTGATTCGACTAACAACATCCGATTACATAGCGTCAAATTCCAATTTTACCATTCACCAGAAGGAAGAACATTCATGAACATACTTGAATCAAACTCGAATCCTCAGTATCCATATTTTTCTGGAAAACACTTGGAAGCATAAAAACATCATTTTGAACCCAATCTTTCTTTCCTTCGTTCATGCGTAAATCATTTTAAACATGAACTTCAACATATCTTAAACATACAGGCAAGCAGATCCATAAAATGAATAAAATCAATATATGCTTTAAATGTTGTAGCAAAGGATCAGCTTTTACTTGTCTTAAACAACGCTTTGCAATGATAGCTAATTCCTGCAGAAATCTCCTCCTCGAGCAACAACACGAGCTTCTCTAGAAAATATTTTGGAAGAACACTAAAGATTTTCTTTGCAAATGATAACATACTTTACTTTCAAAACTGGTTTAAATATGAAAGGGATTAGTGGCAAGGTGCTACGTTTACCAAGCATGACATATCTAAAATTTTAGTAAAATCTCCTTCAGAACATTTTAATTTGTAAAACACCAAACCCTTTCTAAAAGAAATCATTTGTCCTCCTTAAAGATATTTCAATCGATTTAAAACCTGCTCATTTATCGCTCTTGGAGTCATCTGCTGGAACCTGCCGCGACGCATCTCATTGACTGAAATCAATAAAATCAGCTTTTGCCAACACATAAATTGTCATTTTGACCCAATGAAAATAAACAAGATTCGTATATGTAGTCCTATGGATTTTGGGACGTTACATGAAGTGTTTCTTCTTCGTCGAGACACTTACGTTCGATTAAGATTTCTAGTGTTCCTTTATTTTTATTCAATTTTCATCTTCGCAAGCATTTTAGAGAATCCTTATACAGTTCCAGAATATCATTTAACAAACAAAAACCATTAAATCGTACTAAGAGAAAAGGAAAACAGATTTACAAAAGAAAAAAAAGAGCAGAAAGATTATGTTTATGAAAGTTTTAAGTTATGACTTTGGCAACAAATGGCCCCCAGAGGAAGGGTGAGTGTGCGGCTGACAAACCATGTGTCCTTTCAAATAGGAAGGATCAGGATTACGGATTGACGGATCCGTATACCCCTTCAACCATGAGCTTTATGATAATACTGATATCAGGAGTTTGATCAAACGAATTGGACAAAATGTTTAAGTGTTGCCATAATTTCAGAAAATGAATGAAGAGCGCGAGTGTGATTTTAATCACAGCTCTGCAGAAAAGTTTAAAGCTGCTTCGTTTACAAAGTACAGTAAATGTTTTCAGAACTGGTTATTGTTTTATGCTTTCAGATCTTTCAGATTCCTCAGTTATGTATTGCGCTTGTTCACTCTAAAGAGTATTCAGAATTCAGATCCCATTATTTGTATTGCATGATTTCGTTCCTCTAGATTTTTACCTGCTAGGCCTTAGGCTCACTTTTTCATTGAGTGTAGGTAATGATCAGTAAAGAGATGGAGGGAGATGAACAGAAAGGAAGGATGTGTTTATCGTGGACATCAGATTTCATTGTTCTTTTCAGACCGTATTTTGTTGTACAGAAACTCTAGTCGTGGTTTTTGTAGTATCAGATTTCTAGTTTCATTGCCTTGTAGGAATTTTGTACAGACTTCATGTTTAACAATGTATACAGTTTCTTTCGAATCATCAGATTTCTATCAGACTGTTAGAGTAGATGCCCAACTAGCCAACTTGTGGCGTGTGGGCTTTATTGACTCTTGTGTATAACGATCTTTATATATGATATTCGCATTTATTTATGGCATTCTTTATTTTCATTATATTCATAATGTTAACAATTATGTTGGATAAAGACCTAGAATGAACCATAGTGTATGTTAGATGTGATAGTGGATATGATGGCTATCATGAAACACATCTAATAGTCACTGTGCATTCTGAATACGTTCCTAGTCGATTGGGCCGTCAAAATGAGGATAAGGCCGCCCAAGCTTGAGACTAGCATCTGCGATGTGAAGTACCATGTTTCATTGGTATGGAACATTGTGATGTTCTGAGCATGCAGATGGATTGTGACCTGGTGATCTATCGAACTACCCATGTTCGGACTTCCCAAGTGGTTACCATTTGTCGAGTGGATAAGTCCGAGGTCTTGGTTGTACTGATTAGTCCTCACTACTCGAAACCTCATTGAGCATCTACATGATAGGTGCCTCACTTTGACCCTTTTTCCGACTCACTTGGGATCATTAGGCGGCGGGATTGGGTGAGGTCCCGATGTATGTAGGAGTCGATGCTTCGTTGTCGAGGATTCACCGCTCGCCTTCATGCGTGGATATCCTATGCTATCTGAGGGGATAATAGTGTATAAATCTCTGGCCAGAGTAATGGATGTGTTTTAGGTAAATGGGTTTGCCTAGTAACACTCACGATGTCACTATTTGATCTCCAAGATGTATGCGTAGTTATCGGATCTCCAGCGACTCTCGATTTACCAATGGTCGTTGATCTGATCGGGATATTGTTTGGGGATCCTGATCCGCCCCCCGGCTAGGCAGCGGAAGAACAAGAAATAGGTGCCGGGAGGCGATCAATACGAAAAATCAGACAATTCAATAATCGTCATACATAGGGTGTTTTAGCATGTTACCTTGCTGGCACTTGTGCCTGGCTCCAACCGTGATTACAATAATCCGGCTCTTCTCGGTAGATTGCGGTAGTTTACGCCAATCCGGTCCACGACCAGATCCGAGACTCCTTCGTCAGGCTGCACTAGAAGCGCTGACGAGATCAGCACGAACGGATTCTCCTCGTCGAACTGGCAGGAAACAATTTTCCGGCGACGATCGGCGGCGGCGGCGTGAGAGAGGGAGGGAGGGGCGGCTAGCTTTAGGGTTTTTTGAGAGATGAGAGTTGTGAGTTACTTTTGTTAATCAAGTCTAATAATCATAATTAAATAGACTTAACAATGGACTTGGACCGGCCCATCGGGCCCGGGTTCAAATGACGATATCCATTTGCTGCGACTTCATCGTAACTTCGATCGCCGATCAGATCGGACGGATCGACTCAGTTTCCAAAACTGAATGTTATGATATGAAAAACAATTTTTCAGATCACCTAACCCCAAATTGCAAAATGACCGTTTTGCCCCTCAACAGCGTCAAATCCCGGTTTGACCCCTGTTGACTTTTAGGAAGTCGCACTTCTCGAAATCCTCTTCTCGTGCTCAACACATTGAGCTGAGTATCCGTGCGGGAATCTCAAATCTAGTACTTGTGTGACCCTCAATGGTTCAGGGATACAGCTAGCCGTGGGCCCGACTCTCGATTTACCAATGGTCGTTGATCTGATAGGGATATATGTGTTGAAAGGACCGTACTGTACGCTAACCATGACCAACTGGTTCTTGCAGGCACTATCAGTGATACCTAGGGGATCATGGGATGATGTTTCTAGGCGCTTTACCATGATCCGTTGGGCAAGTCCGAAATTGTGATTTCGGAGTCACAATGGTTGTGAGCCCATGGCTAGCTGTATCCCTGAACGATTGAGGGTCTCACAAGTACTAGATTCATGATTACCGCACGGAAACTGAGCTCAATGTGTTGAGCATAGGAGGATGATTTTAGGGAGTGCGACTTCCTAAAAGTCAACAGGGGTCAAATTGCGATTTGCCAAAGTTGAGGGCCTAAACTGTAATTTTGGACTAGGTGGTCTGAAAAATTGTTTTCGCATCATAATATTCAGTTTTAGAAACTGAGTCTATCGGTCCGATCTGATCGTCGATCGAAATTATGATGAAGCCACGGTGGTACGGATGAAAAGAATGTTCACATGGACCTGGACCCGCTCCAGGCCCATTGGACTAGTGGAAGCCCATCATTGGTCTACTTATTCTAGACCTAGGGCTACACAACAAGACAACACAAACCCTAGCCTCCATAGTTTCGGCCGCACCTCACCTCCTCCCAACTCCTCTCTCGGCCGCGCCCCTTTTCACGCGCCGCCGCCGTCGGCCACGCGCCGCCGCCTTGATCCGCCGGACTTGTTCCGGCCACCGCGCTGAGGAGATTCCGTCCGTGGTGAATTTGTCAGATCTTCTAGTGCAGACTGACAAACGAATCGTAATTCCGGTCGTCGACCTGATTTGACGATCTACCGCCGCCTACCTTTTGAAGTGCCTGTTTCCTTGTGAAACTGGTCGGAGCCAGGCGCCTAGACGCCAGCAAGGTAACGATTCAAACATCCTATGTATGTTTATCGTTGATTATTTGTAATGTATTGAACGTATCTAGGGTCAATTTTTAACTTCCGCTGCTCCCCCGGGAAACGGGATCCGGATCCGCCATTGTCGCCAACAGTGGTATCAGAGCACAGGCTTGGATCCTTCAATACATATTTCTGCCTGAATTGCATAGATCTCGATTTTGAAATCAAAAACAAAAAAAAAAAAACTATTTTGGAAGAGGCCGCCGGCGTCGCCGCACCAGCACGCATTGTCGTGTGCTGGCCGGCCACCGTGAGCTAATGTAGCGCACGGTGGGGCGCTGGTTGCGCCATGCATGGCGCAGCCATGCCGCGCAAGTCGCGGCCGACGTGCGGCCTTGTGCCGCACGTCGTATGTTGGCGGCGGCCGCCGCCGTGCGGCCTCCGTCCGGCGATCCTCGTGGCGATGTGATGGCTGTTCTGTCCTCTAGGTTTTGTTTCGGGCCTGTCCCGGGCAGCCCATGAAGTTTTCGGGCCAATATTCGATATTGGGCCGATTTAGGTCGGACCAAAATTGATTTTGAAATTTTTGAGATTTTGGGCCTAAAATTGGTTTAAGCCCAATATGATGCAATTAAAATTACAAAATGTGATTTTAGTTATGAAATATGATTTTCTAATTAAAATATGATTTTGTTGATTAAAATTTGGTTTTATCGACAAAATGCGATTTTATTTATAAAAGCGATTTTGTAATTAAAATATGATTTTGTAGGAAATTATCAAATTTGATTTGATTATTTAAATTTATTCAAATTAATTAGATTGATTGCATGTTTGGGATGATCGAGAGCCGTGCCCAATGTGTTAGGTGTATGCTATAGGTTTTGCGATTTCGATTGTAAATATATTGTTGATATCATTTAAAGTGGGTCTGTTTGTGGCCCGTTCCCACCCCTACAAATTGTATCCCATATGTTTCATGGCAATTTAAATGTAAATTACTAGATTTAGTGGGAAGACATTTGAAGACGGTGGACATGACGATCAAAGATATTGAAGACCGAAGATCTGTAAAATCGAAAGCTATTGTAATAGTATTGCATTGCATATTGCATTTCACCTACGACTGGACCCAGGTCCGTGATTGGCAATCACGGACCGCATAGCTCTCGCGATCGATCATCCCAATTTTTATATATGCGATATATATGTTTAGTTGAATCCTCGTGTTTTAAATTGTGATTTAAAATTGCATGAGACCAAATTTTCAAAAATAAAATCCCTCGTTTTAAATATGATTTCAAACTAATATCAAGATTAAAAATTTATTCGATAAACTAAGGGAATTTAAATCTGTTTAAACTATCCCTAACCTTCCATCAATAATGTGTGTACGCCGATACTACCCGCATACAAGGCCCGGCTCATATTATTTAGGGGGTTATGTATGCCGGAAAGTTGTACACGTCATTGACACTCGTTGTGAGTCGGTTGGAACTCCCTTTAACGTTGGCTCATATTATTGGGGACGTTAAGGGTACCGTCCTTCACGACTCAACATTGATGGGTCATCTTGACACGTGACAGTAATCGGCGTCATATTATTGGGCCCTTACTGGACGTGAGGTAAAATACATGGAGGTTGCACCGGTTGCAATTGGGTTCTACCTTTTGGGGGTCATGGTTGGCTGATATTATTCGAGACCATGATCGCTCGATTGGACTCTGTGTACCCACTAAGGAAACTTGCTTTTACGATTTCATTAGAGGGTGGTGAAATCGTTAAAATAGTGGGAGGATAATTCATAAAACTAAAGACCTCGTTTTATGTCTTAGCATTTTTCATATATAGTTAGTAATGCATGTCTGTTTTTCCTTTCAGTATAAACTGCTTTGAAATGTCTTCGATCAAAAACCCACTCGCTGCTATACTGGATAGCGACAAGTTCACCGATCTGAACTACCAAGACTAGCTTCGAAACCTCAACATTGTTTTGGCTTCGGAGAAACTTCTCTATACGATAGAGAAGAGCCCTCCGAAGGAAGCCCCTGCCGATATCAGCCCTGAGGAGCTGATTACGCTTAAAAAATGGTGGGACGACGAGCTTAAGACTCGATGCTATGTGATGGCATCGATGTCCAACGAAATGCAACGGCGCTTTGAGAAGACGAAGTATGCTGCTGACATACTCTTTCATCTCAAGGAACTGTATGGGGAGAACTCTCGACATGAGAGGTTCACCGCTGTCAAGGAGCTTATGACGAGCCGCATGCACGATGGGACTTCGGTCCGCGAGCATGGGGTTCGTATGATTGGTAAGAAGAGAAGGGGCCCAGACGCAAGGGTAAGAAGCGTTCTGCCCCTGCGAAGGAGGAAAAGCCCACTAAGAAGCCCAAAGGCTTCGCTTCCAAGCCAAACAAGTCCGAGGATGTTTGCCACCACTGCCACAAGCC
>KV001314.1:203798-229056 GCA_001598015.1 Dorcoceras hygrometricum | reverse complement strand
TTGGACTCTTGTTAATCCTCCCGAAGGAATTGTTCCTATTGGGTGCAAATGGGTATACAAGAGGTAACTTGGGCCTGATGGTAAGGTAATGACCTACAAGGCACGACTGGTCGCGAAAGGTTACACTCAAAGGCAAGGTGTTGACTATGATGAAACCTTTTCACCAGTCGCAATGTTCAAGTCGATTAGAATCTTACTAGCCATAGCCGCATGGTACGACTATGAGATATGGCAAATGGATGTGAAAACTGCGTTCCTTAATGGAAACATTAAGGAAGAGATATATATGACGCAGCCTGAGAGTTTCACATCTGTGGGAAGTGAGCATAAGGTATGCAAACTTCAGAGATCGATTTACGGTCTGAAACAAGCATCAAGAAGTTGGAAACTGAGATTCGATGAAACAATTAAGGAATTTGGTTTCATCAAGAATCACGAGGAGCCGTGTGTATATAATAAGGTGGTTAAAAGCGCTGTGACATTCCTTGTACTTTACGTTTATGACATTCTACTCATTGGGAATGATGTAGGAATGCTGCAGTCAACTAAAGCCTGGTTGTCTAGTAGATTCTCGATGAAGGACATGGGTGAAGCATCCTATATTCTTGGAATACAGATCTATCGGGATAGATCGAAACGGATGCTCGGCTCACCCAAGCCACCTACATCGATACCATACATAAGAGGTTCTCTATGGAAGAGTCCAAGAGAGGACACCTACCTATGAGCCACGGGGTCACTCTATCTAAGTCTATGTGTCCGAAAACTGATGAGGAGATAGAGAGTATCACACGTGTGCCATATGCGTCGGCAATAGGTAGTATTATGTATGGCATGATCTCAACTAGACCAGATGTCGCATATGCTCTGAGTGTCATGAGCCGCTACCAGGCCAACCCCGGCCAATTGCTTGGAAGACTTTGAAAGATATTCTAAAGTACTTGCGAAGGACTAAGAATATGTTCATGGTCTATGGGGGTGGTGAACTGAAATTGGAAGGCTATACTGATTCTTGCTTCCAATATGACGTGGATGATTCGAAGTCAACCTCCGGATTTGTATTAATGCTCAATGGTGCTGTTGTCTCTTGGAAGAGTTCCAAGCAAGACACCATTGCGGATTCAACCACTGAGGCTGAGTACATCGCAGCATCAGCTGCTGCTAAGGAGGCGGTTTGGATAAGGAATTTCTTCCAAGATTTGGGCGTCATTCCTGATGGAGTTGGTCCAGTCCCGATGTACTGCGACAACACGGGACTGCGTCTGATGAGTAGTTGGATATAGGGCAAGTGGGAGATTGTTAGAGTAGATGCCCAACTAGCCAACTTGTGGCGTGTGGGCTTTATTGACTCTTGTGTATAACGATCTTTATATATGATATTCGCATTTATTTATGGCATTCTTTATTTTAATTATATTCATAATGTTAACAATTATGTTGGATAAAGACCTAGAATGCACCATAGCGTATGTTAGATGTGATAGTGGATATGATGGCTATCATGAAACACATCTAATAGTCACTGTGCATTCTGAATACGTTCCTAGTCGATTGGGCCGTCAAAATGATGGTAAGGCCGCCCAAGCTTGAGACTAGCATCTGCGATGTGAAGTACCATGTTTTATTGGTAGGGAACATTGTGATGTTCTGAGCATGCAGATGGATAGTGACCTGGTGATCTATCGAACTACCCACGTTCGGACATCCAAGTGGTTACCATTTGTCGAGTGGATAAGTCCGAGGTCTTGGTTGTACTGATTAGTCCTCACTACTCGAAACGTCATTGAGACTCTACATGATAGGCGCCTCACTTTGACCCGTTTTCCGACACACTTGGGGTCATTAGGCGGCGGGATTGGGTGAGGTCCCGATGCATGTAGGACTCGATGCTTCGTTGTCGAGGATTCACCGCTCGCCTTCATGCGTGGATATCCTATGCTATCTGAGGGCATAATAGTGTATAAATCTCTGGCCAGAGTACTGGATGTGTTTTAGGTAAATGGGTTTGCCTAGTAACACTCGTTATGTCACTATTTGATCTCCAAGATGTATGCATAGTTATCGGATCTCTAGCGACTCTCGATTTACCAATGGTCGTTGATCTGATCGAGATATATGTGTTGAAAGGACCGTACTGTACGCTAACCACGACCAACTGGTTCTTTCAGGCACTATCAGTGATACCTAGGGGATCATGGGGCGATGTTGCTAGGCGCTTTACCATGATCCGATGGGCAAGTCCGAAATTGTGATTTCGGAGTCACAATGGTTGTGGGCCCACGGCTAGCTGTATCCCTGAACCATTGAGGGTCAAACAAGTACTGGATTCATGATTCTCACACGGAAACTGAGCTCAATGTGTTGAGCATAGGAGGATGATTTTAGGGAGTGCGACTTCCTAAAAGTCAACAGGGGTCAAATTGCGATTTCCCATAGTTGAGGGGCTAAACTGTAATTTTGGACTAGGTGGTCTGAAAAATTGTTTTCGCATCATAATATTCAGTTTTATAAACTGAGTCGATCGGTCCGATCTGATCGTCGATCGGAATTATGATGAAGCCACGGTGGTACGGATGAAACGAATGTTCACATGGACCTGGGCCCGCCCCAGGCCCATTAGACTAGGGAAGCCCATCATTGGTCTACTTATGCTAGACCTAGGGCTACACAACAAGACAACACAAACCCTAGCCTCCATAATTTCCGCCGCCCCTCACCTCCTCCTATCTCCTCTCTCGGCTGCGCTCCTTCTCACGCTCCGCCGCCTTGCTTCGTCGGACTTGTTCCGGCCACCGCGCTAAGGAGATTCCGTCCGTGGTGAATTTTTCAGATATTCTAGTGCAGACTGATAAAGGAATCGTAATTCTGGTCATGGACCTGATTAGACGATCTACCGCCGCCTACCTTTTGAAGTGCCGGTTTCATTGTGAAACTGGTCGGAGCCAGGCTCCTAGATGCCAGCAAGGTAACGATTCAAACATCCTATGATGTTTATCGTTGATTATTTGTAATGTATTGAATGTATCTCGGGGCAATTTTTAACTTCTGCTGCGCCCCCGGGAAACGGGATCCGGATCCGCCATTGTCGCCAACACAAACTTCTATTATTTCCAAGTACGTTATTATGATTCAGATGTGTAATAATTTCGCATTTCTTTATAAATCACGTCTGATTTCTTTCCTTGTTCGAAAAATTGAGTTTATTCACACTTTAGTCCAGAAAGTTAGTAACGACTGGTTATGTCATCAAGATCGAAATTTCATGGTCTTTCAATTCGAACCCCAAAACTTCTAAATTCCATTGAGAAAAGTCTGGTCGTTACAGTTGGTATCAGAGCATGGTCCTTGAGATAAACACACTTCCAGTCTGAGCAGATCTCTCCAGCCACTTCTAAATTTGTGAGTTTTATTTCATGTTCTAGTATAAAGTAATCTCTCGTAATAGAATTGTGGTGGTTTTGGGTTACGTTTATAGAAATGGCAGGTCGAGGTAGAGGAAAAAGAAGTTATACAGAAGAGGACAGTGAATCTGAGGGAATGAACCCTGTCCTCAACAGCATGGCTCAACTATTAGAAAGGTTAGTTGACCAAACCACTAATGGGAATGGTCAGTCGTCGAGTAGGATAGTTAGCAGGTCGAGGTAGAGGAAAAAGAAGTTATACAGAAGAGGACAGTGAATCTGAGGGAATGAACCCTGTCCTCAACAGCATGGCTCAACTATTAGAAAGGTTAGTTGACCAAACCACTAATGGGAATGGTCAGTCGTCGAGTAGGATAGTTAGCAGAGAGGATCCTCAGGAGAAGTTCAGGAGGAAGCGACCTTAGGAGTTTTTCAGCACTACTGATCCTCTATTAGCAGAAGGTTGGATTAAGTCATTAGAAGTTATATTTGAGTACTTACATGTGACAGACTTGGAGAGACCTCGGTGTGCAATATATATGCTACGAGGAGATGGAATGATTTGGTGGGAGGGAGACAAGTTAACAGTAGACTTGGAAATGCTCACCTGGGAAGAATTTAAAAGGGTTTTCTTTGAGCAATATTTTACTGTAGATGTGAGAGAACAGTTGCAGAGTGAGTTTTTAACTCTTAAGCAAGAAGGGATGGCGATGCGGGACTATATCCGCAAATTAGAGAGGGGATGTTACTTTGTTCCACTGATTGTGACAAATATGGATGCCAAGCTTCGCCATTTCATCAACGGGTTGAAGCCCATGATTAAAGATGTTAGATTGGCAGAACCCGTGGATAACAGAGCGGCTGTGAATAAAGCTCTGCAGGCAGAACAAGACTGGAAAGCAATCGATGATGAGAGGTAGTTAAAGAGACAAGCCTTCCAGCAAAATGATCGAAGAAAGTTCAAGAAACAAAATAGCAATCAGCAAGGGTCTCAATGGAAAGGGCCGATTGCTGCTCAACCTATATCTGCTATGCCAAATAATGGGAATAGGCCTCCTTGTCCTACTTGTAAAAAGAATCACGTGGGCCAGTGTCGTTTTGGCCAGAACGTGTGTTATACCTGTGGAAAGCCAGGCCATATGTCAAGGCATTGTTCCCAGAAGCAGCAACTCATCACCAGTAGGGCATATTTGATGACCGCTGAATAAGCTCCAACAGATACCACCATGGTGACTGGTAAGATTTCTGTCGCCAACATGTCTACAGTAGCATTGTTAGATTCTGGTGCAACTCATTCGTTTGTGTCAGATAATTTTCTATGAAACTGCCGATTAAACAAGAAGAAGTAGAAATGGGATATTGTGTTCATATTCCTTCAGGAGAAAGAATAGTAACCAATCTTATATTTCGAAATATAGAACTTAAGTTACAAGGGAATATCGTTTTTGCAGATTTGATAATATTGACCATGCTTGAGTTTGATTTCATTTTGGGAATAGATTGGTTAACCAAATACGCAGCTGTTATAGATTTTAATTAGAGGTCTGTTCAAATTAAATTACCCAGTGGGACTTCGTTTTTATTCAAATCCGATAAGTTTAATGGTGTTCCTATGATAGTATCAGCTGTGAAAGCCCAACGGTATTTAAGAAACGGATGTCAGGGATTTCTGGTAAGCGCTTTATCAATAGAATCAGAGAAGAAAACTGAATTGGGAGATGTAGAGGTGGTGAAGGAATTTTTAGATATCTTCCCTGAAGATATTTCAGGTCTGCCTCCAAATCGTGAATGAGAATTCACCATTGATTTAGTACCAGAATCTGCCCCAATTTCTAAGCCTCCTTACAGACTTGCCCCTAAATAAATGAAAGAGCTAAAGGATCAGATTCAAGATTTATTGAATAAATGTTTTATCAGACCCAGCACTTCACCGTGGGGAGCTCCAGTGCTGTTCGTGAAGAATAAAGATGGTAGTATGCGTCTGTGCATAGACTATAGAGATCTAAATAAATTAACGATTAAAAATAAGTATCCTCTCCCTATGATAGATGATTTATTCGATCAGCTACGAGGAGCTGCAGTTTTTTCAAAGATAGACCTAAGGTCTGAATATCATCAGCTTCGAGTAAAAGAAACAGACGCATACAAAACAGCTTTTAGGACCAGATATGGCCATTATGAATTTTTAGTTATGCCCTTTGGAGTAACTAATGCGCCATCAGTTTTTATGGACTTAATGAATAGAGTATTCCAACCTTCTCTGGACAGATTTGTCATCGTGTTCATAGACGATATATTTATTTACTCAGAGAACAGACGTGAGCACGAAAACCATCTTAGGGAAATTCTACAGATTTTAAGAACTAAGCGATTGTTTGCTAAGATCAGTAAGTGCGAATTTTGGATTGAGAAGGTTGTATTTTTGGGTCATAACATTTCGAAAAATGTGATAGAGGTAGATCCTTCTAAGGTAGAAGCTGTGAAAGAATGGCCTGTACCCAAGAGCGTAACAGAAGTCCGTAGTTTCTTAGGACTTGCAGGTTATTATCGCAGATTTATAGAAGGATTTTCTAAGATTTTTGTCCCTCTAACAGCATTAACAAAGAAGAATATTAAATATAACTGGACTCCAGAATGTCAGTTCAGTTTTGAGAAGTTAAAAATGGCGTTAATGGAAGCCCCTGTTCTGACGTTGCCATCGGAGAAGGGAAACTTCGTGATTTATTCAGATGCGTAAAAAATAGGTCTAGGAGCTATTTTAATGCAAAACAGAAAGGTGGTCGCTTACGCTTCTAGACAGCTGAAGATTCACAAGAAGAATTATCCTACGCATGATCTAGAATTAGCAGCAGTGGTTTTCGCATTAAAGATCTGGAGACACTATCTTTATGGGGAGAAATACGAAATTTTTACAGACCATAAAAACCTTAAGTATATCTTTACCCAGAAAGAGCTAAACATGAGACAAAAGAGATGGCTCGAACTGGTTAAAGATTATGACTGTGTAATCAGCTATCACCCCGATAAAGCTAACGTAGTAGCAGATGCGTTAAGTAGAAGAAACGTGGGGTTAGCACATATCTCAGTTCAGATCCCACTAGCGTTAGAAATCAACAGATTTGAACTGGGGATAGTTAAAAAGGAAAATGTTGCTAAGTTTTCAGTTCTTACGATCCAATCAACGATAAAGGATAGGATTAAAGAGGGTCAGGCGAAGGACGATCAGCTTCAGAAATGGAAGAAACAAGACGAAAACAGAGGAGCAAATTTGTATACAGTGGATGAAGGAATTGTGAAATACCAAGGTCGGTTGTGGGTACCGCGCACAGATAATTTGCGCAATGACATTATGAATGAAGCCCATAACTCACCGTATTCAATTCACCCAGGAGGAACAAAGATTTTAAGGTTTTTCAAGCTCTGTTTTGGTGGCCAGGGATGAAGCGTGACATCAGTAGATTCATCGCTGAATGTTTAACATGCCAGCAAGTTAAAGCAGAAACACCAGAGACCTGCTGGAATGTTAAAACCACTTCCTATACCCATAAGGAAATGGGACAATATAACGATGGATTTCGTTGTAGGATTACCCAAAACAGTTCAAGTATACAACGCAATTTGGGTTATCATTGATAGATTAACTAAGTCTGCACATTTCCTACCAGTTAAAACAACGTACGATTTGAGTAAATATGCAGAATTGTACATTAAGGAAATAGTCAGACTTCACGGAATTCCAAGTTATATGGTATCAGATAGAGATCCCAGATTTACTTAGAGATTCTGGAAAAGCCTACACCAAGCCTTAGGAACGAAATTAGCCTTCAGTACAGCGTTCCATCCACAGACCGATGGACAATCAGAAAGAGTAATCCAAATACTGGAGGATCTGTTACGGGCTAGTGTTCTTGACTTTTCAGATAGTTGGGATTCTAAATTGCCGTTGATTGAATTCACATATAACAATAGTAACCAAGCTTCGATAGAAATGGCACCATACGAAGCTCTGTATGGCAGAAGATGTCGTTCGCCAATTCTTTGGTATGATGTAGGTGAAAGAACTGAGATAGGACATGATATTTTAGAATAGACTGCTGAAGAAATTAAAAGAATACGTGATCGAATGAAGACTGCTCAGAGTAGGTAGAAAAGCTATGCAGACAGTCATCGTAGAGATCTGAATTTTGAAGTAGGAGATCATGTGTTCTTGAAGATATCACCAATGAAGGGTGTTATCAGATTTGGCAGAAAGGGAAAGTTAAGTCCCAGATTGTTGGACCATTTCAGATCTTAGAACGAATTGGGACATTAGCGTATCGTTTAGCGCTACCTCCTCAGATGTCTACTGTGCACGAAGTGTTTCATATTTCAGCACTTAGAAAATACATTGCAAACCCTTCGCATGTACTCAGACACGAACCCATCCAATTATCACCAGACTTGACTTACGAAGAAGTTCCACACCAGATTCTAGCACGAGGAAACCGTAAGTTAAGAAATAGGACTATCTCTATTGTCAAAATTCAATGGACAAACCACTCAGAGAGAGAAGCAACATGGGAAGTCAAATCTGATATGCAGAGGAGCTACCCAGATCTCTATAAGTAAGTAATTTCGTGGACGAAATTCTTTTAAGGGGGGTAGATTGTAACGCCCAGATCTTTTCAAAGTCCACAATTAGAAAGTTATGAGATTTGAGGGATTACAATGCTATTTTATTCAATCCTTGAATTAATCGAGTTTCAGATTTCATGGTACGTGAATTCAGATTTCATGTTTACGTAAGTATCAGCCTTCATTATGTTTTGGGTTGATATTCAAATGTTAGAATGCAATTACAGTAGATGTCTAGTCGATTTCTGCAAGCCAATTGAATCCTTTGTTTTAACTAAAAACGTTCGGTTTCCATTTGCATCAATCTTTTTATATTAAAAACAGAGTACGCTTTTATAAGACTTGGGCATATTGATTAAACGCGTTTTCCTTCATTAGACATTTTAAATCATATAAATAGGATGATAAGCTGCTTCATGCATCATTATCTTCAAATCAAATTACTTTAAAGCGGTGCTCTCTCTGAAGAAACCGAGCAAAAATCGTTTCAAAGTTTTTAAAGGAAACAGGCGGTACGTAAGAAGTTTGCTGGATTTTCCGCTGTTGTTGTGTTACAGAAATCAGGCAAGTAAACTCTGTTTCTTGCTCACTGATGAAAGCATATATTCAGTTCTGTATGCATGTTTGTGTGAGTTTTAAGGATTTGAAGTTTTGCGACGGCAGTTCTTCAAATTAAAGTATGTTCATGCTCTGTTTTTACAAAGGTACGTATTACTGTATTTTAATCTAGAAATGTTTTAGAAAATGAATTGATGATGTTCGTCAAGTTGATTCTTGAGTTTTCTAAAGATTTATTCATCGAAGTAGTTTACAAGTATCTTATTCGATGAATCCCAGAAACTTCTTAAGATACTTTGAATTCTTCAGATGAAGGTAACCGTCGTAGTTCATGTTTATACACACGGTAAATCTGGTTCTTATACTATCGCTGAAATTCTATGATGAACAGACTTCTAAGAGTAGAGTTCTGTTTATGTGTTATGTAAGTTCAGATTTCTCCTTTTATATATGACATCTGGATTTGGACAGACTTCTACCAATGACCATTGACATCTAGTTAACCCGTTTAGTTGGGTAATATTTGATGACTTCATTTAAAAGTTTCTTTGACATCTGTTTGACCAACAGAGATCTGATTTTATTCTTCTTCGTTACGACGCTTATGTTCAATTCAGATTTCTACTGTTTCACGTATGATTGTGTTGAATTCTTAGTTGACTCATGACATCTGAAGTGTTTCTTATTCGTCGAGACACTTACGTTCGATTCAGATTTCTACTGTTCCTTTCTTCAGATTTCATCTTTTATTCCTTCAATACGTCTTCAATTGAGACAGAAAGCATAGATATGAATTTCTTTTTCCATTTCCGCTTCAATTCGAAAGAATTATCCGATTCAATTGACAGATTCAAGTTGTATTTTTATTCAGTTTTTATCTTCGCAAGCATTTCAGAGAATCCTTATACAGTTCCAGAACATCATTTAACAAACAAAAACCAGTAAATCGTACTAAGAGAAAAGGATATCAGATTTACAAAAGAAAAGAAAGAGTAGAAAGAATATGTTTATGAAAGTTTTAAGTTATGACTTTGGCAACAAATGGTCCCCATAGGAAGGGTGAGTGCGCGGCTGACGAACCGTGTGCCCTTTAAAATAGGAAGGATCAGGATTATGGATTGACGGATCTGTATACCCCTTCAACCATGAGCTTTATGCTAATACTGATATCAGGAGTTTGATCAAACGAATTGGACCAAATGTTTAAGTGTTGTCATAATTTCAGAAAATGAATGAAGAGCGCAAGTGTGATTTTAATCATAGCTTTGCAGAAAAGTTTAAAGCTGCTTCGTTTACGAAGTATAGTAAATGTTTTCAGAACTGGTTATTGTTTTATGCTTTCAGATCTTTCAGATTCCTCAGTTATGTATTGCTCTTGTTCATTCTAAAGCGTATTCAGAATTCAGATTCCATTACTTGTATTGCATGATTTCGTTCCTCCAGATTTTTACCTGCTGGCCTTAGGCTCACTAGTTTTCATTGAGTGCAGGTAATGATCAGTACGGAGCTGGAGGGAGATGAACAGAAAGGTAGGATGTGTTTATTGTGGAGATCAGATTTCATTGTTCCTTTCAGACCTTATTTTGATGTACAGAAACTCTAGTCGTAGTTTTTGTAGTATCAGATTTCTAGTTTCATTGCCTTGTAGGATTTTTGTACAGACTACGTGTTTAACTATGTATACAGTTTCTTTCGAATCATCAGATTTCTATCAGACTTCTATTATTTCCACGTACGTTATTATGATTCAGATGTGTAATAATTCCGCATTTCTTTATAAATCACGTCTGATTTCTTTCCTTGTTCGAAACATTGAGTTTATTCACACTTTAGTCCAGAAAGTTATTAACGACTGGTTATGTCATCAATATCGAAATTTCTAGGTCTTTCAATTCGAACACCAAAACTTCTAAATTCCATTCAGAAAAGTCTGGTCGTTACAGCCGATGTCAGTCCTGAGGAGCTGACAAAGCTGAATAAATGGTGGGATGACGAGCTTAAGGCACGGTTCTATATGATCGCATCGATGTCCAACGAAATGCAGCGGCACTTTGAGAAGACGGTGTATGTTGTTGGCATACACCTTCATCTCAAGGAACTGTATGGGGAGAACTCTCGGACTGAGAGGTTCACTACTGTCAAGGAGCTCATGACGAGCCGCATGTGCAACGGGACTTCGGTCCGCGAGCATGGGGTCCATGTGATTGGGCTCATTGAGAAGCTAGTAGGCCTTGATATCACACTTCCACATGAGCTGTCTGTGGATCTGCTTTTCCTATCCCTGCCTACTGCATTCGACCCCTTTTTGGTCAACTTCAACATGAACAAGCTGGAAGCCACCCTTGAAGAGGTGGTAAACATGCTTGTCATGTTTGAGGGGACCATAAAGAAGGACAAGCCCGTCCTCCTTTTGGGCTCTTCTTCCTCTGCGAAGAAGGGGTCCAAACGCAAGGGAAAGAAGCGTTCTGCCCCTACGAAGGGCATGGGGTCCATGTGATTGGGCTCATTGAGAAGCTAGTAGGCCTTGATATCACACTTCCACATGAGCTGTCTGTGGATCTGCTTTTCCTATCCCTGCCTACTGCATTCGACCCCTTTTTGGTCAACTTCAACATGAACAAGCTGGAAGCCACCCTTGAAGAGGTGGTAAACATGCTTGTCATGTTTGAGGGGACCATAAAGAAGGACAAGCCCGTCCTCCTTTTGGGCTCTTCTTCCTCTGCGAAGAAGGGGTCCAAACGCAAGGGAAAGAAGCGTTCTGCCCCTACGAAGGAGTGAAAGCCCACCAAGAAGCCTAAGGCAAGGGCCCCAAAGCCAGACAAAACTGAGGATGTTTGCCACCACTGCCAAAAGCCTGGGCACTGGAGGAGGAACTGTAAGGATTACCTCTAGCAGTTGCGAACTGCAAAAGATATGTTCTACATTGAAATAAATATGTCTCTTAACTCGACTTCTTGGGTACTTGATACCGGATGTGGATCTCATATCTGCAATAACTTGCAGGTAATGACAAGAAGCCGGCGTCTTAGAGAGGATGAGACCCACTTGAGGCTTGGAAACGGAGCAAGGGTTGCGGCTGTAGCTATAGGAGATGTTTATTTATTTCTGTCTTCAAATTTTAAGTTGTTGTTGAGAAACATTTTATTTGTTCCTGAATTAATTAAAAACATCATTTCCGTTTCTATGCTTGATAGTGATGGATACTCTTGTCATTTTGCCAATTCGATTTGCAATATTTACAAGAATGAATGTTTCATTGGAATTTGGGAATGAGAAAACGATCTATACGCCTTAAAATTGAGAGAAGTTCCAACTCGCGATGTGGAAACACACACAACAACAATAAAAGGGAAAAACGATAGTTTGAACCCGGCACTACTTTGGCACGCTAGGCTAGGTCATGTTTCCTTAAATAGGATGAACAGTTGATTAGGAGTGACATGTTTAATATGTCTGATATTAAATCCCTACCAACTTGTGAGTCTTGTCTCAAGGGAAAAATGACAAAATTGCTCTTCACGGGCAAGCCTGAACGTGCTCAAAGCCTATTGGATTTGATCCATACTGATGTATGTGGCCCACTTAGCATTGGTACTAAGTCCGATCACACCTACTTCATCACCTTTACTGATGATCACTCTAGGTATGGGCACTTGTACTTAATGAAGCACAAGTCTGAATCATTTGAAAAGTTCAAAGAATTCAAGGCTGAAGTAGAAAATCAATTGGGAAAAAGTATTAAAACACTTCGATCCGATCGAGGTGGAGAATACTTGAGTGCCGAATTTCAAGACTATCTTAAAGAGAATGGGATTCTCTCACAGTGGACCCCTCCGGCCACACCACAGCTCAATGGTGTAGCGGAGCGTCGTAATTGAACCTTGATGGACATTATCTTAAAGAGAATGGGATTCTCTCACAGTGGACCCCTCCGGCCACACCACAGCTCAATGGTGTAGCGGAGCGTCGTAATTGAACCTTGATGGACATGGTTCGATCTATGATGAGTTTCACTGAACTTCCTACCTCGTTTTGGGGCTATGCGCTCGAAACGGAGGTAATGTTGTTGAACAATATCCATACCAAGGCAGTAGATAAAACTCCATATGAGATATGGATGGGCAAGCCACCCAAGTACTCATACTTGAGGTTTTGGGGATGTCCTGCTTACGTGAAGCAGACAGGGGGAGATAAGCTTGATAATAGATCCATCTTATGTTACTTCATTAGGTATCCTAAGAATTCTATTGGATACCACTTCTACTATCCCAATGTAACAAAAGTGTTTGTCTCTAGAAATGCCATCTTTATGGAAAGGGAATTTCTACTTGATTGAAAAGGCAAGATAGTAGAACTCGAAGAGGTTCAAGAACCATCCGAAGTACCAAGTGAATCTCCCGCACCTCAAGATCCAATACTTGAGATTAACACACCTAGGAGATCTGAAAGGGTTCCTAGGGCTCCTGTTAGATATGATTTCCTCCTTAAAGATGATCAAAGTGATCAAACCATTGGATGCGATCCAAGAACCTTCAAGGAGGCAATTTCCGATGCTGATTGTATTTTGTGGCTTGAAACAATGCAATCGGAGATTGACTCAATGCAGTCAAACCAAGTTTGGACTCTTGTTAATCCTCCCGAAGGAATAGTTCCTATTGGCTGTAAATGGACATACATGAGAAAACTTGGGCCTGATGGTAAGGTACTGACCTACAAGGCGCGACTGATCGCGAAAGGTTACACTCAAAGTGTCAGGCCTCGTGCTCTAAACAGAGTAAAAACACCAAAACACATGTGGAAGCTATCAAAAAGCGGGTAAAATTTTCGCTTTTGGCCTGACGAGTTTAAAACAATATAATTTAAAATAGCACGATACTTAAAATAGAATCCCAGTTTACGAAAAACATCCCAACAATAACAGTATAGCATAAAACAAGTATCAGACTCCAACAATCAAATACACCAACGAAGCACAGGGCATCCCCCTGGCTAAGAATACTGATACATATAAATATGCTATACGCCACTGGGATACTCTAACCACCTCCTGGGGCACCACCAGCTGGACTAAAACCACGACCAGCTGTAAAACCTGGGTTTCCTGAAAACAACACAACAAGGAAAACAACCAAGCCACAGAGGGACATGGGGTCAAACCCCAGTACGGAGAGCAACTATAAAACAACAGTAAACAACATGAATAAAATGCAGATGCTATGTATGAGGAAAGAAACAACATCTCAACGGGATCTGCAACAGAATATGTGGCCACGGTGAGTGTAGGACATGTGGGTGCTACCCACTCACCCCTACTCGCCCACCCCTTACCAGATGCATCAACAACCCCACCTATGAACTGTGGTAGCTAGCCACTCGGCGCATAGAGGAAATGATAGTGCGGAATCACCGCTCGCCCTCGCATCCTGGTAAGTAAACAGAACAACAACAATGAAGCAATGGCTGCAAAAGCTGAACGGAGATGCAAATGCGTGTATGCCACATGCTGTAATAACAAGCACATAAACATATGCGAACAATAATAACATCAGCACTTATACACCACATAACCAACATCCATCTCATAAAACAGCAGCACAAGTTACCACACAAAGGTCCCGAGAAAGCTGAACAACAACCTGTCAAAGCACACAGGGGCATAAATCATTGGGACTCGAATACACAGAAGGTACTGCCGGGAGTTACAACTCAACCAGCGATCAATCCCATCAATACCACTTAACAGGGAGCTTAAATCAACTTACTAAAGCTAAGATCTTACAACAATTCGAATCTACCTGCTCACAGCAAACACACGGCCAAGACAGTAACTTCGCGACCTCGCTCTACCTAACAACAGCCTCCAAGAATGGTATAAGATGTAAGAGCTTCTAGATAGGAGTCCAACGCTACCTCGCACGCATCAAACAACGGCCAGCAACGACGGGAATTCACCGGAAAAGCTCACGGTGAAAAGTGCTCTAGGGTTTGAGAAACAAAGGACGAATGTCGGGAAGTTATTCTAAGTATGGTATCTGATGTCTCAATCAAAGACCAAGTCTTCCTATATATAAATTCCGTAGCTGCTGAAATCTGAATTAAAATTCCACCGACATAACCAGCAGGCACCAACAAACCATCGGCTGGTCGAACCCCACAAGAATAATCCCAAACACACAAAACGACGTCGCAACGACTTAAAAAAACGACGTCGCACCGCTTACGTCATAAAATATGCCACCAGCTGGTCGCCTAAAACCATCGGCTGATTTCTATAGCGTGAAATCCTTACAAAAGCTGGTACTAGCAGAAACATATAAAATGCAGCGTTGCAATTATTCAAAACGGCGTCGCACAGCTGACGTCATAAAATCCGGTCGCTAACTCTCTCTCAAAACCAGCTGCAAGATACAGAAGAGTTGACCAGCGTTGACGTCTGGAAATCGAATATGCGCATCGACTGGTTCCTTAGCGCTAGCCAAACGACGATGTTTCCTCCTCGCGCTACAGGGATGTTCACCCGCGTTGACATCTGCTTCGGCTGAACAACCAGCAGGCACACACACGCGACCAGATCTCACACTAGCGCTACACCAAAACGACGTCGCTCCAACTTATTCAAACGACACCGTATCCTACCCGATACAAATTCACGCTAAGGCAACAGCTGATATTTTAAAAACGCTACCAGATCTCTCCAAACGACGGCGTTTCATAATCCTGCGTTACCAAAAGACGTTGCGACTGGTTTTCACTATTCAACCAGCTTTCACCAAAAACCAGCTTTCACCCAAAAATCTCAAAGATACGAAAACTTCAAGAAATGCTCTAAATGAGGGATTTCCCGAAATTACTACTCAAACATTTAATAGAGATCTTAAACCACCAAGAATCTCAAAACACCGATTAATTCTCATTAATCTTAAACACAAATCCAGGTCTCACATTTCTCCCCCACTAAAAAGGATTTTGTCCTCGAAATCGAACAACAATCTGGAAAAACAGCCCAACAACAGCAAGCCAAAACAAAAATTCGCCCAACACAAGGCCAAGAGTTCAAGATAACTGAGCAAACATTTAACAATAACTAGGGAAAAAATACAAGCAAAAGCTACAATCTACTGGAAATTTAGCTCAACGGATACTCAAACATATGCGGCCACTCGCGCTGCATCTTTTATTCCAGCTCCCAAGTAGCATCTTCCCTTCCATGTTTGCTCCACTGCACCATTACCAATGGAATGGTCTTATTCCTCAACTGTTTCTCTTTTCTGCCAAGGATCTACAAAGGATATTCTTGATAACTCAACAACTGATCTAGCTCCACCTCGTCAGTTCCAAGCACAAGAGACGGATCTGGTTCATACTTCCTCAACATGGAAACATGAAAGACGTCATGAAGATAAGACAACTCTGACGGCAACAACATCCGATACGCTAAAGGGCCAATCCTCTCAACAATCTCATACGGTCCGACGTAACGAGGGGCTAACTTTCCCTTGCGTCCAAAGCGCATCACACTACGAAACGGAGAAACTTTGAGAAATACACGATCACCAACCTGAAACTCAAGAGGTCAACTCCTCTTATTCGCATAACTGGCTTGACGATCCTGGGAAGCTTTCATCCGCTGTCTAATAAGATCCACATGTTAGAGTAGATGCCCAACTAGCCAACTTGTGGCGTGTGGGTTTTCATTGACTCTTGTACAAACGATCTTTATATATGATATTCGCATTCTTTTATATGGCATTCTTTACTTTCATTATGTGTGTAATGATTTACAATTGTGTTGAGTAAAGACCTAGATTACACTAAAGCGTATGTCAGATGTGATAGTGGGTATGACGGCTATCATGAAACACATCTAATAGTCGCTCTATTTAGGGTTTGATGGTCTGAAAAATTGTTTTTCACATCATAGCATTCAGTTTTGGAAACTGAGTCGATCGGTCCGATCTGATCGGCGATCGGAGTTACGATGAAGTCGCAGCGATTGATATCGTCATTTGGACCCGGGCCCGTTGGACCGGCCCAAGTCCAACTTGAAGTCTATTTAATTAAGACTTAGTGACTTGATTAAATAATGATCATCATAACTTAACCTAAACCTAGCAAATCAGCCGCCTCCCTCCTCTCCACTCTCACGCCGCCGCCGCCGCCGCCGCCGCCGCTTCGCCGGAATTTGTTCCGGCCTAGTTTTTCGAGGAGAATCCGATCGTGCTGATCTCGTCAGGACTTCTAGTGCAGTCTGACGAAGGAGTCTCGGATCTGGTCGTGGACCGGATTGGCGTATCTACCGCAATCAACCGAGAAGCGCCGGGTTCTTGAAACACCGGTTGGAGCCAGGCACAAGTGCCAGACAGGTAACTCGTTGAAACACCCTATGTATGTTGATACGTATATCTGTTTGATTACTCGTATTGATCGCATCCCGGTAAATTTTTGTTCTTCCGCTGCCTGCCGGGGTGCGGATCCGGACCAATCCCAACACCACATAATCTTTCATTTGCTGCACAAAGTCAGGGGCAGATAGCTCCTTCTCCCCCACTTCTTCCCAACATACCGGCGATCTGCACTTTCTATCATATAAAGCCTCAAACGGCGCCATGCCAATCGTCACCTGATAGCTGTTATTGTAGGAAAACTCTACTAAAGACAACGCGTCTTGCCAGCTACCTCCGAAATCCAACACAACAGCTCGTAACATATCCTCCAACGTCTGGATAGTTCTCTCAGATTGGCCATCTGTCTGAGGGTGATACGCTGCGCTCATAGCCAATCTGGTACCCAAAGCTGTTTTCAAACTCTTCCAAAACCTGGAAGTAAACCTCGGATCTCAGTCGGAAACGATCGAAACGGGCACACCATGCAGTCTAACAACAAAATCAATGTACAGCTTCGCCATCTTCTTCAACGAGAAGATCATCCCATAGGGAACTGTGCAGACTTCGACAGACGGTCTATAACCACCCAAATAGCATCGCATACAAAATCAATGTACAGCTTCGCCATCTTCTTCAACGAGAAGATCATCCCATAGGGAATGTGCAGACTTCGACAGACGGTCTATAACCACCCAAATAGCATCGCATCCTCTTCTGTAACGAGGCAGATGCGTCATGAAATCCATAGCAATGTGCTCCCAATTCCATTGGGGCACTTCCAAACTCTGCAGCAGACCACCAGGTCTCATCCTTTCGACCTTAACCATCTGACAATTTAAACAACGAGCAACAAAACCAGCAACGTCGCTCTTTAGGCCAGCCCACCAAAAGTGCGGCTTCAAAGCATGGTACATCTTCCGTGCACCAGGATGAACACTATGTCTGCTACAATGCGCCTCCCGAAGGATCTCCTCCTTCAAATCAATCAAATTGGGCACAACCAACCTGCCCCAGAAACGCAAACAACCATCGGAAGAGACAGAATAATCCTCAAGTTCGCCAGCCCTGACCTTCAACTTCATCTCGTGGATAGATGGATCAGTCATCTGAGCTGCTCGAATGGTAGAAACAATATGTGGCTCCACTTGGAACGATGAAACCACAACACAATCCTCAGCTGGGTAGAATCTCCAACCCGTAGTGTTAAGATGCTCTTGATCCATGGAGATGTACAACGAAGCAAGATTCTCACTAGCTTTCCTGCTTAAAGCATTGGCCACTACGTTCGACTTCCCAGGCTGGAACTTAATATCACAATCAAAGTCCTTTAGCAGCTCCATCCACCGACGTTGTCTCATGTTCAAGTCAGGCTGCGAAAACAGATACTGAAAACTTTTGTGGTCGGAGTACACCACAAATTGCTCGCCATACAGGTAGTGACGCCAGATCTTCAACGCAAAGACCACCGCTGCTAACTCCAAATCAAGGACTGGGTAACGAGCCTCGTGCGGTTTCAACTGCCGCGAGGTATACGCAATGACTCGACCATTCTGCATCAACACACAAACCAATCCATTGAGCGAAGCGTCAGAACAAACAATGAAACCACCTGAACCGGACGGCAGAGCCAACACAGGCACAGTAGTCAGTTTCTCTTTAAGCAGTTGAAAAGCATTCTCACACTGCTCAGTCCAAACAAAATGCTTGTCCTTCTAAGTCAATTGAGTCATCGGCTTTGCTATACTTGAGAATCCCCCAATGAAGCGACGATAATAACCAGCCAGACCCAAGAAACTATGAATCTCGGAAACATTCCTGAGACGCTCCCAGTTCAGAACGGCATCAACCTTGCTAGGATCCACCGAAATCCCCTCAGCTGAAATCACATGTCCCAAAAATACGACTCGATCCAACCAGAACTCACACTTGGAAAACTTTGCATGAAACTGCTGGTCTCTCAGCGTCTGAATGACAATACGCAAATGCTCCTTGTGTTCCAAAGGAGCCTTCGAATACACTAAGATGTCGTCGATGAACACGATCACAAACTGATCAATAAACTCGCGGAAAACCCGGTTCATCAAATCCGTAAAGACTGCAGGGGCATTAGTCAATCCAAACGGCATCACCAAAAACTCGAAATGCCCGTACCTGGTACGAAAAGCAGTCGTCGCTTGTTCTCTCACTCTCAGCTGATGGTACCCTGAACGAAGATAAATATTTGAATACACCGAAGAACCTTGCAACTGATCAAACAGATCATCGATTCTCGGCAACGGGTACTTGTTCTTCACAGTGGCTTTGTTCAACTGGCGGAAATCAATGCACATCCGCATTGAGCCATCCTTTTTCTTCACAAAAAATATGGGCGCTCCCCATGGCGACATACTAGGTCGGAAACCTTTCTCCAACAAATCATCTAACTGTACCTTGAGTTCTCTCAACTCCGCTGGCGCCAGACAATAAGGAGCACGCGAAATCGGAGTTGTGTCAGGCACCAGCTCTATGCTGAAGTCAATCTCCCGCCTCGGAGGGAAACCAGGAATCTCCTCCGGAAACACATCGGGAAAGTGCCGCACTACGGGAACGTCACTGATCTGAACACGGGAAGAAGAAGATGCATCCAACGCGTAGATCATAAAGCCAGAATTCAAAGACAACAAGCTAAACATCTCCATAGCTGAGATCAACGGATCTTCGATCTAGAATCCTCGCCGTAGAAGTCCCACTTCTCGCCAGATAAAGGCCTAAAGCACACAATCCCATGGAAGCAGTCCACGGAGGCCCTATAGTTGGACAACACATCCATCCCAACTATGCGATCGAAATCCCAAAGCATCAAACGGATCAAGTTCGCTAACAGGACATGCTCACCAAACCGCAACACACCATCCAACAAAACCTCCTGCGAGAACAAGCTCACACCACCAGGGGTAGACACAAAAACAGCATCGCGTAACGAAATGGTACACAGACCATGCCCAACAACAAATGAATCAGAAATAAACGAATTCGATGCACCGGTGTCAAACAACACACGCGTAGGAAAATAAAAAACAAGGCAAGTACCTGCTATCACCCGACTCGGTGTCTCCTCTGCCTGCTCGCTAGTGATGGCGTTAACCTGAGCATGCTGGGGTCCAGAGAAGAAAGGCTGAGACGACTATCCGAACCGCGATGGAATAGGCTGCTGAAACGGCCTAAACTGAGTCTCACCTAATCGGGGCGGCTGAAACTGAGGGGAACGACCCCTAGACTGACCTCCTGGACCTTGAGGTTGGGCTGCGGTCTGCTGTGATCCAGCTGATGGACACAATCTCGCAAAATTCCTGTACTGACCACAAAGGTTGCAGGAGCCCTGCACACCAACACACTGCGTAGACGGATGCTTTCCACCGTAAAAACCACAAAACTCAGTCCGAGACCCACTGCTACTCGAACTGCCTGAACCAGAAGAGCCAGAACCCGACTTCTTCTTAAACTGCTGACCTCGGGGTCGAAACCTCTGACGGCCAGACTGCTGAGCCACCTGCTGCTGCTGCTGCTGCTGGGGCTGATGGGCTGACTGGGAGTACTGTGAAGACTGCGCTCCCTGAATAGCAGGATGACTAACCTGCACCGCCTGCGCCTGCGAGCACGACGACTCTGTAAACCCTCCTCAATATCAATAGCAGTGTCAACTGCTTCAGCATAGCTCTTGGGTTTTCTGGTCAACACCATCTGATACAACTCTTCGTTCAAGCCCTCAAGAAATCGAGTTCGCTTGGCCCTCTCCCGGCCAGAAACATGGGGAACATACGCCAACAGAGAATAAAACTTCCTAGCATACTCCCGTACAGTCATGGAACCCTGCTCCAGATGGTCGAACTCCCGCTCCCGGGCGTTCACATAATACTCGGGTACATACTCCTGTCGGAAGGTCTCGCAAAAACTATCCCAAGAGATCCCAACACCGGTCTCCAACAAGGTACTCGAAACGCGTCGCCACCAGCGCTCTGCAGCCTTCCTAAGCAAGAGGGTCGCTGAACTCAGCCGAAGATCATCATCATACTGCACCCGATCAAAAAGACCAATGATGTTACGGAGCCACGAGTCCGCATCCTCACTGGACTCATCACCATTAAAGACTGGAGGGTTCATCCATTGAAACCGAGCTATCACGAGATCCATCCTCTCCGCATGTGGTGCCGCAATCTCATATTCCTCCTCATTGCTAACACGAGTATGACTACGGGCACTACGCCTATCCTCATTCTGTCCTGCCGATTCCTCAAACTGCCCCCTACCTTTACCACGAAGTCTAGGCGGCATCTACGAAAACACTCAACAGGATCAAGAAAAACAGAACAGATACAGCATGGATAGCATATAACACAGAAATATGCAACAAGTAGTCACATAGTCAAGCACATGCAACACACAACACTGTGCCTAGACTCAAGTGTGATCAAATAAATTGATCTTATCCCAGCTTAAGCTCTGATACCAAATGTCAGGCCTCGTGATCTAAACAGAGTAAAAACACCAAAACACATGCGGAAGCTATCAAAAAGCGGGTAAAATTTTTGCTTTTGGCCTGACGAGTTTAAAACAATATAATTTAAAATAGCACGATACTTAAAATAGAATCCCAGTTTACGAAAAACATCACAACAATAACAGTATAGCATAAAACAAGTATCAGACTCCAACAATCAAATACACCAACGAAGCACAGGGCATCCCCCTGGCTAAGAATACTGATACATATAAATATGCTATACGTCCACTGGGATACTCTAACCACCTCCTGGGGCACCACCAGCTGGACTAAAACCACGACCAGCTGTAAAACCTGGGTTTCCTGAAAACAACACAACAAGGAAAACAACCAAGCCCCAGAGGGACATGGGGTCAAACCCCAGTACGGAGAGCAACTATAAAACAGCAGTAAACAACATGAATAAAATGCAGATGCTATGCATGAGGAAAGAAACAACAGCTCAGCGGGATCTGCAACAGAATATGTGGCCACGGTGAGTGTAGGACATGTGGGTGCTACCCACTCACCCCTACTCGCCCACCCATTACCAGATGCATCAACAACCCCACCTATGAACTATGGTAGCCAGCCACTCGGCGCATAGGGGAAATGAGAGTGCGGAATCACCGCTCGCCCTCGCATCTTGGTAAGTAAACAGAACAACAACAACGAAGCAATGGCTGCAAAAGCTGAACGGAGATGCAAATGCGTGTATGCCACATGCTGGAATAACAAGCACATAAACATATGCGAACAATAATAACATCAGCACGTATACACCACATAACCAACAGCCATCTCACAAAACAGCAGCCAGCAATAGTCATCTCAAAAATTATCCAAGCCAGATCAATCCCATCAATACCACTTAACAGGGAGCTTAAATCAACTTACTAAAGCTAAGATCTTACAACAATTCGAAGCTACCTGATCACAACGAACACACGGCATAGACAGTAACTTTGCGACCTCGATCTAGCTAACAAAAGCCTCCAAGAATGGTATAAGATGGAAGAGCTTCTCGAGAGGAGTCCAACGCTACCTCGCACGCATCAAACAACGGCCAGCAACGACGGGAATTCACCGGAAAATCTCACGGTGAACAAAGCTCTAGGGTTCGAGAAACAAAGGACGAATGTCGGGAAATTATTCTAAGTATGGGATCTGATGTCTCAATCGAAGACCAGTCTTCCTATATATAAAATCCCGTAGCTGCTGAAATCTGAATTAAAATTCCACCGACATAACCAGCAGGAACCAACAAACCATCTGCTGGTCGAACCCCGCAAGCATAATCCCAAACACACAAAACGACATCGCAACGACTTAACAAAACGATGTCGTACCGCTTACGTCATCAAATCTGCCACCAGCTGGTCGCCTAAAACCATCGACCGATTTCTCTCGCGTGAAATCCTTCCAAAAGCTGGTACCAGCAGCAACATATAAAACACAGCATTGCAATTAATCAAAACGGCGTCGCACAGCTGACGTCATCAAATCCGGTCGCTAACTCTCTCAAAACCAGCTGCAAGCTACAGAATATTTGACCAGCATTGACGTCTGAAAATCGAATATGCGCATCGACTGGTTCCTTAGCGCTAGCCAAACGACGAAGTTTCCTCCTCGTGCTACAGGGATGTTGACCCGCGTTGACATCTGCTTCGGCTGAACAACCAGCAGGCACACACACGCGACCAGATCTCACACTAGCGCTACACCAAAACGACGTCACTCCAACTTATTCAAACGACACCGTATCCAACCCGATACAAATTCACGCTAAGGCAACAGCTGATATTACAAGCGCTACCAGATCTCTCCAGACAACGGCATTTCATAATCCTGCGTTACCAAAACACGTTGCCACTGGTTTTCACGATTCAACCAGCTTTCACCAAAAACCAGCTTTCACCCAAAAATCTCAAAGATATGAAATGCTCTAAATGAGGGATTTGACCCGAAATTACTACTCAAACATTAAACAGAGATCTTAAACCACCAAGAATCTCAAAACACCGATTAATTATCATGATTAATCTTAAACACAAATCCAGGTCTCACACAAAGACAAGGTGTTGACTATGATGAAACCTTCTGAGTAGTCGCAATGTTCAAGTCAATTAGAATCCTACTAGCCATAGCCGCATGGTACGACTATGAGATATGGCAAATGGATGTGAAAACTACGTTCCTTAATGGAAACATTAAGGAAGAGATCTATATTACGCAGCCTGAGGGTTTCACATCTGTAGGAAGTGAGCATAAAGTTTGTAAACTTCGGAGATCGATCTACGGTCTCAAACAAGCATCGATAAGTTGGAACCTGAGATTTGATGAAACAATTAAAGAATTTTGTTTCATCAAGAATCCCGAGGAGCCATGTGTGTATAAGAAGGTAGATAGAAATGCTGTGACATTTCTTGTATTTTATGTTGATGACATTCTACTCATTGGGAGTGATGTAGGAATGCTGCAGTCAACTAAAGTATGGTGGTCTAGTAGATGCTCAATGAAGGACATGGGTGAAGAATCCTATATTCTAGGAATACAGATCTATCGAGATAGATCGAAAAGGATGCTCGGACTCACCCAAGCAACCTACATCGATACCATACTTAAGAGGTTCTCTATGGAAGAGTCCAAGAGAGGACACCTACCTATGTGCCACGGGATCACTCTATCAAAGTCTATGTGTCCAAAGACTAATGAGGAGATAGAGAGTATGACACGTGTGCCATATGCCTCGGCAATAGGTAGTATTATGTATGGTATGATCTCAACTAGACCAGATGTCGCATACGCTCTGAGTGTCATGATTCGCTACCAATCCTGTGAAGAATCAGATTTCTAAATTAGTGATTAATCGGATTTTGGGATTAGATTAGTCACGGGAATTAAGAATTTCAAATTCTGGATTTTCATATTTGTGGTGAAATCTGATTTGAGAAAAATTCAGATCTCTAGTTGAAGTTGTCCAGATTTTGGTTCGTGTTTATCGGGTGAAATCTGGTTGAGAAATGATGTTGAATTGATCGAATTTTAATAGAGATCTGGTCCCCTGTGTGTTAGTGTGTTGTGCCGCGAGAATTGAGTAAAACGCTATCGTTTTGGTGAGATCTGGATAGTTGTAAGTGCAACGCTTTTCCTTTCGCAATTTCAGATGTCAACGTTAGTCAACGGAACTGTAGCGGGTGATCGCTGGATTGAGAGATCTAGTTTCGTTGTATCGAGCGCGAGTAATAGTTGCTTGAAGATATCTGCTGACGTAAACAGATTTCACGTGTTGGTCAACACGTAGAGTTGACATCTGGTGTAGCGCTTTAAGATGAGAGATCTGTTTTTAAGCGCTAGCGTTGTATTTGAGGAGAGATCTGTTTTGAGCAATGCGTTCACGTGTTGGTCAACACGTAGAGTTGACATCTTGTGTAGCGCTTTTAGATGAGAGATCTGTTTTTAAGCGCTAGCGTTGTATTTCGAGGAGAGATCAGTTTTGAGAAATGCGTCGTCGTTTTGGATTTCCAGCTCTTAGCGTGTTTTGTATTGCTATGCGTAGAGATCTGTTTTAGCGTTGAGCGCTGAGATATGTTACGTTGAGCACCGAGATCTGTTTTACCGAAACACTGTCGTTTTGACTTGTGAGCGGGCGTTATTGTTAACGCTGGGATCTGATGATTTAAGCGTGGATTTAGAAATCTGTTTGGCGCTACTTTGCTTTCGCTGGAATCTGTTTTTGTGTCGGTGCTTGACTTAGACAGTAGCGATTCATTTGAGGATTT
>KV001314.1:177944-193461 GCA_001598015.1 Dorcoceras hygrometricum | reverse complement strand
ATTGAGTTGAGTAAAACGCTATCGTTTTGGTGAGATCTGGATAGTTGTAAGTGCAACGCTTTTCCTTTCGCAATTTCTCAACGTTAGTTAGTCAACGGAACTGTAGCGGGTGATCACTGGATTGAGAGATCTGGTTTCGTTGTATCGAGCGTGAGTAATAGTTGCGTGAACAGATCTGCTGACGTAAACAAATTTCACGTGTTGGTCAATACGTAGAGTTGACGTCTAGTGTAGCGCTTTTAGATGATAGATCTGTTTTTAAGCGCTAGCGTTGTATTTCGAGGAGAGATCTGTTTTGAGCAATGCGGCGTCGTTCCAGTTAGTTGCTGCGTCGTCGTTCTGGATTTCCAGCTCTTAGCGTGTTTTGTATTGCTATGCGTAGAGATCTGTTTTAGTGATAGCGCTGAGATCTGTTTTAGTGTTGAGCGCTGAGATCTGTTGCGTTGAGCGCTGAGATCTGTTTTACCGAAACGCTGTCGTTTTGACTTGTGAGCGGGCGTTTGTTGTTAACGCTGGGATCTGTTGATTTAAGCGTGGATTGAGAAATCTAATTGGCGCTATTTTGCAATTGTAGGAATCTGTTTTGTCGGTGATTGACTTAAACAGTAGCGATTCATTTGAGGATTTAAATACAAGTGTTGAGTTACACATAGAATATTTTGCACCCGATATTTCTTATCCTCTTCCTCCTTTGAAATCCTCGACTTGCTACTGTTCACCGTTACTTTATACCATCGATTGCCGTCGCTTCCAGCCTTTGTTTTTGAAGATCTTGGTGGCGCTGAAATCCCCTAGCTTAGCTCTTACTATTGCTACCCATTTCAGACCTTGAATTAACGCTGGATTGGAAGCGTGGAACTGCTAGCGTTCGAAGCTTTTGGAGAATTTGTGCCGTGCGTTTCTCCTGCTAGCGTGAGCTTTTGGGTGAGCATTTCTCGTTGATTTGAGCTTTGTTCTTGTAGATAATACCTGCGTAGATGTTTAGAACTTGAGGTTTGTTCTGGCCGTAGGTATTAGAATGTTAAGGCTTAGAATTGTGCTTGAGTTAAGCTAATTCTCGAGGCCTTGAAACAGATTTCAGTTCCCAGGATTTTGGTTGAGCTTTTCCGTGGAGCTTCAAAGGCCGTGGACTTGATTTAGTTGCTGGCCGTGGTTCTTGAGATTTGTTGAGGTAGAATTTGAGGAGTTGAGGTACGATTGAGCAGCTCTTAATGGCTTGAAGCGTGAACATGGCTGTATTTCCCTGCTATGAAATCTGTTGGCTTGCTATTGTGATTGTTACGCGAAACAGTGTGTGTAATTGATTGATTTGCATGCTGTTTTATTGTATTGATTGTATGCATTATGCATTGATATTGATTGGCATACATGCATACATATTGAGCCTTGACAGATTGATTTGATGACCTGATTGGGTACCATGTTGTGATTGGCCGACTTATGAGTCATGCCCGGAAAATTCCAACGCTATCATCGGAGCGGTGACTATCGGATACGAGTGTCTACCGCTGAGCTGTGATGGGCTGACAGGCCCGATGATCACAGACCGATGATTTCCCGGTTGATACACCGTGGTATAGAGGCGACTTGAGATGACTTGCCGGTTGATACACTGGCCTAGCTGACCGATTCTCCTTTGTTAGCCCACATGCATTCATAGCATTGATTTATAGCATGTTCTATGTTTAGCTTTTTTGATAGCTCTTCGTACTGAGGCTTGACCTCGTATTTGTTTTCCTGCTTTTGTGTTTTGGGTCTGTGTTACCCATTTGCAGGATCTTCAGGTAGCTAGGCTGGACAGAGTGGAGGTTCAGCTGGTCGACCCCCTTTCCCATGAGTCCCAGTATATTGTATTATGTATCGAACCGGGGGATGCCCTGTGTTTCTATGTATTGGGGATTTGTATTAGACTTGAGATTTATTGTTACCTGGTTTGTATGAGTTTGAGTTAACTTATATTTTGATTATCGATAATGTATGTTTTTACGCTCAGGCCCAAATGATTTCGAAAAATTTTTAAGCCCTGATTTTAGCTTCCGTGTTTATGCATTTTATTTAGTGTTAATTTTGAGTAATTAGCACGGGGCCTGACATTTTTTGGTATCAGAGCTTAAACTGGGACAAGCTCAATTTCTTTTGATCACACTCGAGTCTAGGCACAGAGTTTTGATTTGATTATTGATTGACTCTGTGACTTATGTGATTACTATCTACCTTGATTTTATATCTGTTGTTAGCCTTACCTCTAGACTTGTGTAGATGCCGCCGAGGAGAGGTAGATCTAGACGTTCCGTGGAGGGGTATAGGGCTCCAGATAGTGACGAGGATGTTCATCGGGTGGATGATGTGACTCAAAGGATAGGTGATATGGAACTAGTTTTAGCTCGATTTCAACGTACGAACCCTCCGACGTTTGCTTCTACTGAGGTTGGTGCTAAAGCTGAGGCTTGGCTAGTCCAGATGGAGAAGTTATTTGATACCTTGGAGTACGCTCCTGAAAAGAGGTTGAAGTTGGCAGTGCTGCAGCTGCGGGATGACGCGCAGCGCTGGTGGAGAGGTACTTCTAGGATTCTTCGTGATAGTGGAGCGGTGATCACCTGGGAGAGCTTCTATGAGGCGTTTCGTCAGGAGTATACCCCGGAGTCCTACTTTGCCAGTCGAGAGCGAGAGTTCGACAACCTCAAGCAGGGTAACATGCGAGTGGCCGAGTATGCGAGGCAGTTTTCTGTTCTTTTGGTGTACATGCACCATGTAGCGAACCAAGAGCGGACGAAGAGGAACAAATTCTTGAAGGGCTTGAGACCTGATCTTTACCGGATGGTGTTGTCTGGGTCCCCGACGATCTTTATGGAAGCTGTGAACAATGCGGTTGATATTGAGGAGAGTTTGATGGGTCCCGAGGCTCCGGTGCATCAGACTACTGGACGTGCTTCTCAACCAGCACAGGCGGTGTCGCAGTCATATCAGTTTCCTCAGGGGTCACACAGTCGAGTCGCCAGCAGTTTCGACCGTGAGGTAAGCAATTTAAGAAGAAGGGCCATTCGAGCTCCTCTGGGTCCGTGAGTTCTGGTTCTGGCAGCGGTTCAGGCAGTGGTTCTGGCGGTGGATTTTGTGGGCAGTGCGGAGGGAGACATGAGACTTCGCAGTGTCGTGGAGTTAGAGGACTTTACCATCTTTGTGGTCAGCCGGGACATTTCGCTAGGGCGTGTCCTTCGATAGGAGGGCGGTCTTCTGGACAGTCGCAGCAGGGTTCCGCTGGTGGTTCTTCGCAATGACAGCAGTCTTTCTCTCAGTCCCAGCGATCAGGATTTCAGCCTCGTGGGCCATCTAGGTTTGGAGGACCTTCCCGACCTCAGTTTCAGATTCCCCAGCAGGCTCAGGCGAATGCTTTGAACAGAGAGCAGGCTGAGGAGACGCCTGACATGGTGATTGGAGGTACATGCTTTATATTTGGTTATCCTGCGAGAGTTCTTTTTGACACTGGTGCATCACATTCTTTCATATCTGAGTTGTTTGTGTTTGAGCATGGGTTGAGTTCATCCCCATTGTGTGATGTCGTGTCTGTGTCTACTCCTGCTGGTGTAAGTCCGTGGTCCCGAGAGGTAGTGATTGATTGTATGATTAGATTTGATGAGCATGTTTTTGTCTCCAATCTGATTGTTTTGGAGATTAGAGATTTTGATTGTATCTTGGGGATGGATGTACTGTCTAGCAATAAGGCTACAGTTGATTGCTTCCATGGTGTGGTGAGATTTCGCCCTGATTTGGGTGAGAAGTGGGATTTCTATGGTGCTGATTGGCGTCCGAAGATTCCGCTGGACTTTGCCATGGAGATGTTTAGCCTGCTATCGCTAGGTAACGCTGGATTCATGATCTACGCGCTTGATAGTTCCCAAGAGCAGCGATTGGAGTTGAGTGATATCCCGATCGTCCGAGAGTTTCCCGACGTGTTTCCAGACGAGATACCTTGATTCCCTCCGAGACGTGAGATCGACTTCAGTATAGAGTTGGTGCCCGGTACCGCCCCAATTTCTAGAGCTCCATATCGGTTGGCGCCAGCAGAGTTGAGGGAGCTGAAGGATCAATTGAGAGACCTCTTGGAGAAAGGCTTCATCAGGCCGAGCATGTCGCCTTGGGGAACTCCGATTCTTTTCGTGAAAAAGAGGGATGGATCCATGAGGATGTGTGTGGATTTCAGACAGTTGAATAAAGCAACAGTGAAGAACAAGTATCCGTTGCCGAGGATTGATGACTTGTTCGATCAGTTGCAGGGATCGGTCGTGTACTCGAAGATTGATTTGCGCTCTGGTTATCACCAGTTGCGGATTAGAGACGCTGACGTGGCGAAGACATCTTTCCGGACTAGATATGGGCATTATGAGTTTCTTGTCATGCCGTTTGGATTGAAAAATGCCCCAGCTGTGTTCATGGATTTGATGAATCGTGTCTTCAGCGAGTATATTGATCGGTTTGTGATCGTCTTCATTGATGACATCCTTGTGTACTCGAGGAGCTTGAGAGAGCATAAGGAGCATTTGCGACTGGTGTTGCAGCGATTGAGAGACTCGCAGCTCTATGCTAAGTTCAGCAAGTGTGAATTTTGGTTGGACAGAATTATCTTTTTGGGTCATGGGATTTCGGCACAAGGGATTTCAGTAGATCCGAGTAAGGTCGAAGCAGTTCTTAACTGGGAGAGACCTAGGAATGTTTCTGAGATCCATAGTTTCTTGGGTTTGGATGGCTATTATAGGCGTTTTATCGAGAAGTTCTCTTCGATAGCTAAGCCTCTGACTCAGTTGACTCAGAAGGATAAGAGATTTGAGTGGACTGATGAGTACGAGAACAGTTTTCAGACGTTGAAGGAGAAGTTGACTACTGCTCCTGTGTTGGCTCTACCGTCTGGATCCGGAGGATTCGTGGTGTGCTCCGATGCTTCTCTCAATGGTTTAGGATGTGTTCTGATGCAGAACGGGTACGTGATTGCCTATGCATCTCGAAAGCTGAACCCTCACGAGACGAGGTACCCTGTTCACGATTTGGAGTTGGCTGCGATAGTGTTTGCCTTGAAGATTTGGCGACATTATCTTTATGGTGAAGAATTTGTGGTGTATACCGACCACAAGAGCCTGAAGTATATCTTCACGCAGTCTGATTTGAACATGAGGCAGCGACGATGGATGGAATTGCTCAAGGACTTTAACTGTGAGATTCAGTATCAGCCTGGGCGGATGAACTCAGTTGCCGACTCATTGAGTAGGAAGACCCAGCCTGCGATGCTTTCGTTTTTGAATGCTTCGAGAGTCTATGAGCAATTGAGTACTTTGGGTTGGAGATTTCAGCCGAGCGATGTGTACTTCATGGTTTCTACGATTCAGGTTGAGCCGCAGCTTTTGCATGACATCAGGGAGGCGCATAGGACAGATCCCTATATCCATGAGTTTAGGATTAAGGCCCAGAATGGTCAGTCTGTCGATTTCTCCGTTTCTTCGGATGGATGTTTGCGTTTCCGAGGGAGATTAGTGGTTCCGAACCTGATTTTAAGGAGGCCATCATGAATGAAGCGCATTGTAGTCGGTACAGTGTGCATCCAGGCGAAAGGAAGATGTATCATGCCTTGAAGTCTCACTAATGGTGGGCAGGCATGAAGAGCGACATTTCGGCTTTTGTTTCTAGGTGTTTGAATTGACAACAGGTCAAGGCCGAGAGAATGAGACCTGGTGGTTTGCTGCAGAGTTTGGAGGTGCCCCAATGGAATTGGGAGCACATCGCCATGGATTTCGTGACTCATCTACCTCGATCGAGCAGGGGATGTGATGCTATTTGGGTTGTGATTGATAGACTTTCGAAGTCAGCCCATTTCATTCCCTATGATGTGAGGTGCTCTATGAAGAAAATGGCGAAGCTGTACATCGACCATGTGGTTAGATTGCATGGAGTTCCGATTTCGATAGTGTCCGACAGAGATCCGAGGTTCACTTCTCGATTTTGGAAGAGTTTGCAAGCAGCTATGGGTTCAAGATTGGCTATGAGTACGGCCTATCACCCACAGACAGACGGACAGTCTGAGCGGACTATCAAGACTTTAGAGGATATTCTGCGTGCAATTGTGATGGATTTCAGCGGTGGCTGGCAGGATTCGCTATCCTTGGTGGAGTTTTCGTATAACAACAGCTACCAAGCTGCTCAAGACCGTTTCTCTAGCTATGCTAATAGAAGGCGTCGACCGTTAGAGTTTGAGGTTGGCGATCGTGTGTTTCTCGAGATTTCTCCTTTCAAGAGTGTTATGCGATTCAGATTTAAAGGCAAGTTGGCTCCCATATACGTTGGTCCTTTTGAGATTGTTGAGCGGATTGGACAGTTGGCTTATAGATTGAGGCTGCCCGAGGAATTAGCAGTGATGCATGATGTCTTTCATGTGTCTATGTTGAGAAAATATGAGCCAGATCCATCCCGTTTTGAGAACCGACGAAGTTGAGCTGGATTATGCCTTGAGCTATGTCGAATATCCGGTGCAGATTCTGGATAGGAAGGAGAAGCAGCTGAGAAACAAGATAATTCCGTTGGTGATGGTCCAATGGAGCAAGCATGGCCGAGAAGAAGCAACCTGGGAAGTTGAGGTTAAGAAGAGACAAGACTGGCCTCATCTGTTTGAGCACTGATTGTGCATATTTTTCAGGTAAATTGCTGGTTTTTGCTTCGAATTTGAATAGTGTTGTGCTGGTTTGAATGTTTGATTGTTTCTGCCTTGGTTTGTCTTTGATTTCGAGGACGAAATCTCTTAAGGTGGGGAGAATGTGAGGAATCAGATTTCTAAATTAGTGATTAATCGGATTTTGGGATTAGATTAGTCACGGGAATTATTTCAAATTTTGGAATTTCAGATTGTGGTGAAATCTGATTTGAGAAAAATTCAGATCTCTAGTTGAAGTTGTCCAGATTTTGGTTCGTGTTTATCGGGTTAAATCTGGTTGAGAAATGATGTTGAATTGATCGAATTTTAATAGAGATCTGGTCCCCGGTGTGTTACTGTGTTGTGCCGCGAGAATGAGTAAAACACTATCGTTTTGGTGAGATCTGGATAGTTGTAAGTGCAACGCTTTTCCTTTCGCAATTTCAGATGTCAACGTTAGTCAACGGAACTATAGCGGGTGATCGCTGGATTGAGAGATCTGGTTTCGTTGTATCGAGCGCGAGTAATAGTTGCTTGAAGATATCTGCTGACGTAAACAGATTTCACGTGTTGGTCAACACGTAGAGTTGACATCTGGTGTAGCGCTTTAAGATGAGAGATCTGTTTTTAAGCGCTAGCGTTGTATTTCGAGGAGAGATCAGTTTGAGAAATGCGTCGTCGTTTTGGATTTCCAGCTCTTAGCGTGTTTTGTATTGCTATGCGTAGAGATCTGTTTTAGCGTTGAGCGCTGAGATATGTTGCGTTGAGCGCTGAGATCTATTTTACCGAAACGCTGTCGTTTTGACTTTTGAGCGGGCGTTTGTTGTTAACGCTGGGATCTGTTCATTTAAGCGTGGATTGAGAAATCTGATTGGCGCTATTTTGCAATTGTAGGAATCTGTTTTTGTCGGTGATTGACTTAGACTGTAGCGATTCATTTGAGGATTTAAATACAAGTGTTGAGTTACACTTAGAATATTTTGCACCCGATGTTTCTTATCCTCTTCCTCCTTTGAAACCCTCGACTTGCTACTGTTCATCGTAACTTTCTACCACCGATTCCCGTCGCTTCCAGCCTTTGTTTTTGAAGATCTTGGTGGCGCTGAAATCCCCTAGCTTAGCTCTTCCTATTGCTACCCATTTTAGACCTTGAATTAACGCTGGATTGGAAGCGTGGAACTGCTAGCGTTCGAAGCTTTTGGAGAAATCTGTGCCGTGCGTTTCTCCTGCTAGCGTGAGCTTTTGGGTGAGCATTTCTCGTTGATTTGAGCTTTGTTCTTGTAGATAATACCTGCGTAGATGTTTAGAACTTGAGGTTTGTTCTGGCCGTAGGTATTAGAATGTTAAGGCTTAGAATTGTGCTTGAGTTAAGCTAATTCTCGAGGCCTTGAAACAGATTTCAGTTCCCAGGATTTTGGTTGAGCTTTTCCGTGGAGCTTCAAAGGCCGTGGACTTGATTTAGTTGCTGGCCGTGGTTCTTGAGATTTGTTGAGGTAGAATTTGAGGAGTTGAGGTACGATTGAGCAGCTCTTAATGGCTTGAAGCGTGAACATGGCTGTATTTCCCTGCTATGAAATCTGTTGGCTTGCTATTGTGATTGTTACGCGAAACAGTGTGTGTAATTGATTGATTTGCATGCTGTTTTATTGTATTGATTGTATGCATTATGCATTGATATTGATTGGCATACATGCATACATATTGAGCCTTGACAGATTGATTTGATGACCTGATTGGGTACCATGTTGTGATTGGCCGACTTATGAGTCATGCCCGGAAAATTCCAACGCTATCATCGGAGCGGTGACTATCGGATACGAGTGTCTACCGCTGAGCTGTGATGGGCTGACAGGCCCGATGATCACAGACCGATGATTTCCCGGTTGATACACCGTGGTATAGAGGCGACTTGAGATGACTTGCCGGTTGATACACTGGCCTAGCTGACCGATTCTCCTTTGTTAGCCCACATGCATTCATAGCATTGATTTATAGCATGTTCTATGTTTAGCTTTTTTGATAGCTCTTCGTACTGAGGCTTGACCTCGTATTTGTTTTCCTGCTTTTGTGTTTTGGGTCTGTGTTACCCATTTGCAGGATCTTCAGGTAGCTAGGCTGGACAGAGTGGAGGTTCAGCTGGTCGACCCCCTTTCCCATGAGTCCCAGTATATTGTATTATGTATCGAACCGGGGGATGCCCTGTGTTTCTATGTATTGGGGATTTGTATTAGACTTGAGATTTATTGTTACCTGGTTTGTATGAGTTTGAGTTAACTTATATTTTGATTATCGATAATGTATGTTTTTACGCTCAGGCCCAAATGATTTCGAAAAATTTTTAAGCCCTGATTTTAGCTTCCGTGTTTATGCATTTTATTTAGTGTTAATTTTGAGTAATTAGCACGGGGCCTGACATTTTTTGGTATCAGAGCTTAAACTGGGACAAGCTCAATTTCTTTTGATCACACTCGAGTCTAGGCACAGAGTTTTGATTTGATTATTGATTGACTCTGTGACTTATGTGATTACTATCTACCTTGATTTTATATCTGTTGTTAGCCTTACCTCTAGACTTGTGTAGATGCCGCCGAGGAGAGGTAGATCTAGACGTTCCGTGGAGGGGTATAGGGCTCCAGATAGTGACGAGGATGTTCATCGGGTGGATGATGTGACTCAAAGGATAGGTGATATGGAACTAGTTTTAGCTCGATTTCAACGTACGAACCCTCCGACGTTTGCTTCTACTGAGGTTGGTGCTAAAGCTGAGGCTTGGCTAGTCCAGATGGAGAAGTTATTTGATACCTTGGAGTACGCTCCTGAAAAGAGGTTGAAGTTGGCAGTGCTGCAGCTGCGGGATGACGCGCAGCGCTGGTGGAGAGGTACTTCTAGGATTCTTCGTGATAGTGGAGCGGTGATCACCTGGGAGAGCTTCTATGAGGCGTTTCGTCAGGAGTATACCCCGGAGTCCTACTTTGCCAGTCGAGAGCGAGAGTTCGACAACCTCAAGCAGGGTAACATGCGAGTGGCCGAGTATGCGAGGCAGTTTTCTGTTCTTTTGGTGTACATGCACCATGTAGCGAACCAAGAGCGGACGAAGAGGAACAAATTCTTGAAGGGCTTGAGACCTGATCTTTACCGGATGGTGTTGTCTGGGTCCCCGACGATCTTTATGGAAGCTGTGAACAATGCGGTTGATATTGAGGAGAGTTTGATGGGTCCCGAGGCTCCGGTGCATCAGACTACTGGACGTGCTTCTCAACCAGCACAGGCGGTGTCGCAGTCATATCAGTTTCCTCAGGGGTCACACAGTCGAGTCGCCAGCAGTTTCGACCGTGAGGTAAGCAATTTAAGAAGAAGGGCCATTCGAGCTCCTCTGGGTCCGTGAGTTCTGGTTCTGGCAGCGGTTCAGGCAGTGGTTCTGGCGGTGGATTTTGTGGGCAGTGCGGAGGGAGACATGAGACTTCGCAGTGTCGTGGAGTTAGAGGACTTTACCATCTTTGTGGTCAGCCGGGACATTTCGCTAGGGCGTGTCCTTCGATAGGAGGGCGGTCTTCTGGACAGTCGCAGCAGGGTTCCGCTGGTGGTTCTTCGCAATGACAGCAGTCTTTCTCTCAGTCCCAGCGATCAGGATTTCAGCCTCGTGGGCCATCTAGGTTTGGAGGACCTTCCCGACCTCAGTTTCAGATTCCCCAGCAGGCTCAGGCGAATGCTTTGAACAGAGAGCAGGCTGAGGAGACGCCTGACATGGTGATTGGAGGTACATGCTTTATATTTGGTTATCCTGCGAGAGTTCTTTTTGACACTGGTGCATCACATTCTTTCATATCTGAGTTGTTTGTGTTTGAGCATGGGTTGAGTTCATCCCCATTGTGTGATGTCGTGTCTGTGTCTACTCCTGCTGGTGTAAGTCCGTGGTCCCGAGAGGTAGTGATTGATTGTATGATTAGATTTGATGAGCATGTTTTTGTCTCCAATCTGATTGTTTTGGAGATTAGAGATTTTGATTGTATCTTGGGGATGGATGTACTGTCTAGCAATAAGGCTACAGTTGATTGCTTCCATGGTGTGGTGAGATTTCGCCCTGATTTGGGTGAGAAGTGGGATTTCTATGGTGCTGATTGGCGTCCGAAGATTCCGCTGGACTTTGCCATGGAGATGTTTAGCCTGCTATCGCTAGGTAACGCTGGATTCATGATCTACGCGCTTGATAGTTCCCAAGAGCAGCGATTGGAGTTGAGTGATATCCCGATCGTCCGAGAGTTTCCCGACGTGTTTCCAGACGAGATACCTTGATTCCCTCCGAGACGTGAGATCGACTTCAGTATAGAGTTGGTGCCCGGTACCGCCCCAATTTCTAGAGCTCCATATCGGTTGGCGCCAGCAGAGTTGAGGGAGCTGAAGGATCAATTGAGAGACCTCTTGGAGAAAGGCTTCATCAGGCCGAGCATGTCGCCTTGGGGAACTCCGATTCTTTTCGTGAAAAAGAGGGATGGATCCATGAGGATGTGTGTGGATTTCAGACAGTTGAATAAAGCAACAGTGAAGAACAAGTATCCGTTGCCGAGGATTGATGACTTGTTCGATCAGTTGCAGGGATCGGTCGTGTACTCGAAGATTGATTTGCGCTCTGGTTATCACCAGTTGCGGATTAGAGACGCTGACGTGGCGAAGACATCTTTCCGGACTAGATATGGGCATTATGAGTTTCTTGTCATGCCGTTTGGATTGAAAAATGCCCCAGCTGTGTTCATGGATTTGATGAATCGTGTCTTCAGCGAGTATATTGATCGGTTTGTGATCGTCTTCATTGATGACATCCTTGTGTACTCGAGGAGCTTGAGAGAGCATAAGGAGCATTTGCGACTGGTGTTGCAGCGATTGAGAGACTCGCAGCTCTATGCTAAGTTCAGCAAGTGTGAATTTTGGTTGGACAGAATTATCTTTTTGGGTCATGGGATTTCGGCACAAGGGATTTCAGTAGATCCGAGTAAGGTCGAAGCAGTTCTTAACTGGGAGAGACCTAGGAATGTTTCTGAGATCCATAGTTTCTTGGGTTTGGATGGCTATTATAGGCGTTTTATCGAGAAGTTCTCTTCGATAGCTAAGCCTCTGACTCAGTTGACTCAGAAGGATAAGAGATTTGAGTGGACTGATGAGTACGAGAACAGTTTTCAGACGTTGAAGGAGAAGTTGACTACTGCTCCTGTGTTGGCTCTACCGTCTGGATCCGGAGGATTCGTGGTGTGCTCCGATGCTTCTCTCAATGGTTTAGGATGTGTTCTGATGCAGAACGGGTACGTGATTGCCTATGCATCTCGAAAGCTGAACCCTCACGAGACGAGGTACCCTGTTCACGATTTGGAGTTGGCTGCGATAGTGTTTGCCTTGAAGATTTGGCGACATTATCTTTATGGTGAAGAATTTGTGGTGTATACCGACCACAAGAGCCTGAAGTATATCTTCACGCAGTCTGATTTGAACATGAGGCAGCGACGATGGATGGAATTGCTCAAGGACTTTAACTGTGAGATTCAGTATCAGCCTGGGCGGATGAACTCAGTTGCCGACTCATTGAGTAGGAAGACCCAGCCTGCGATGCTTTCGTTTTTGAATGCTTCGAGAGTCTATGAGCAATTGAGTACTTTGGGTTGGAGATTTCAGCCGAGCGATGTGTACTTCATGGTTTCTACGATTCAGGTTGAGCCGCAGCTTTTGCATGACATCAGGGAGGCGCATAGGACAGATCCCTATATCCATGAGTTTAGGATTAAGGCCCAGAATGGTCAGTCTGTCGATTTCTCCGTTTCTTCGGATGGATGTTTGCGTTTCCGAGGGAGATTAGTGGTTCCGAACCTGATTTTAAGGAGGCCATCATGAATGAAGCGCATTGTAGTCGGTACAGTGTGCATCCAGGCGAAAGGAAGATGTATCATGCCTTGAAGTCTCACTAATGGTGGGCAGGCATGAAGAGCGACATTTCGGCTTTTGTTTCTAGGTGTTTGAATTGACAACAGGTCAAGGCCGAGAGAATGAGACCTGGTGGTTTGCTGCAGAGTTTGGAGGTGCCCCAATGGAATTGGGAGCACATCGCCATGGATTTCGTGACTCATCTACCTCGATCGAGCAGGGGATGTGATGCTATTTGGGTTGTGATTGATAGACTTTCGAAGTCAGCCCATTTCATTCCCTATGATGTGAGGTGCTCTATGAAGAAAATGGCGAAGCTGTACATCGACCATGTGGTTAGATTGCATGGAGTTCCGATTTCGATAGTGTCCGACAGAGATCCGAGGTTCACTTCTCGATTTTGGAAGAGTTTGCAAGCAGCTATGGGTTCAAGATTGGCTATGAGTACGGCCTATCACCCACAGACAGACGGACAGTCTGAGCGGACTATCAAGACTTTAGAGGATATTCTGCGTGCAATTGTGATGGATTTCAGCGGTGGCTGGCAGGATTCGCTATCCTTGGTGGAGTTTTCGTATAACAACAGCTACCAGGTGACTATCGGAATGGCTCCGTTTGAGGAGTTGTATGGTCGAAAGTGCAGATCCCCGATTTGTTGGGAAGAAGTTGGGGAGAGACAGCTTTCTACACCGGAGTTTGTGCAGCACATGAAGGATCATATTGATTTGAATCGGAGTAGAATGAAAGCAGCTCAAGACCGTTTCTCTAGCTATGCTAACAGAAGGCGCAGACCTTTTGAGTTTGAGGTAGGCGATCGTGTGTTTCTCAAGATTTCTCCTTTCAAGAGTGTTATGCGAGTCGCTTCAAGCCTTTGTTTTTGAAGATCTTGGTGGCGCTGAAATCCCCTAGCTTAGCTCTTCCTATTGCTACCCATTTTAGACCTTGAATTAACGCTGGATTGGAAGCGTGGAACTGCTAGCGTTCGAAGCTTTTGGAGAAATCTGTGCCGTGCGTTTCTCCTGCTAGCGTGAGCTTTTGGATTTCAGTTCCCAGGATTTTGGTTGAGCTTTTCCGTGGAGCTTCAAAGGCCGTGGACTTGATTTAGTTGCTGGCCGTGGTTCTTGATATTTGTTGAGGTAGAATTTGAGGAGTTGAGGTACGATTGAGCAGCTCTTAATGGCTTGAAGCGTGAACATGGCTGTATTTCCCTGCTATGAAATCTGTTGGCTTGCTACTGTGATTGTTACGCGAAACAGTGTGTGTAATTGATTGATTTGCATGCTGTTTTATTGTATTGATTGTATGCATTATGCATTGATATTGATTGGCATACATGCATACATATTGAGCCTTGACAGATTGATTTGATGACCTGATTGGGTACCACGTTGTGATTGGCCGACTAATGAGTCATGCCCGGAAAATTCCAACGCTATCATCGGAGCGGTGACAACCGGATACGAGTGTCTACCGCTGAGCTGTGATGGGCTGACGGGCCCGATGATCACGGACCGATGATTTCCCGGTTGATACACCGTGGTATAGAGGCGACTTGAGATGACATGCCGGTTGATACACTAGCCTAGCTGACCGATTCTCCTTTGTTAGCCCACATGCATTCATAGCATTGATTTATAGCATGTTCTATGTTTAGCTGTTTTGATAGCTCTTCGTACTGAGGCTTGACCTCGTATTTGTTTTCCTGCTTTTGTGTCTTGGGTCAGTGTTACCCATTTGCAGGATCTTCAGGTAGTCAGGCTGGACAGAGTGGAGGTTCAGCTGGTCGACCCCCTTTCCCATGAGTCCCAGTATATTGTATTATGTAACGAACCGGGGGATGCCCCGTGTTTCTATGTATTGGGGATTTTTATTAGACTTGAGATTTATTGTTACCTGGTTTGTATGAGTTTGAGTTAACTTATATTTTGATTATCGATATTTTGAATGTATGTTTTTACGCTCAGGCCCAAATGATTTTGAAAAATTTTTAATCCCTGATTTTAGCTTCTATATTTATGCGTTTATTTAGTGTTAATTGTGAGTAATTAGCACGGGGCCTGACAAAGCCAACCCTGGCCAAATGCATTGGAAGGCTGTGAAAGATATTCTTAAGTATTTACGAAGGACTAAGAATGTGAGCTCTCTGCTCACAATTAATCTTCTAATCTTAATTAGTGGGTTATTAATGTAAACTCCAAAACAAGTTTAACAATCTAATCTGGTTTATACATAACGTAAAAAAAAAAAAACCTTTTCGAACAGCAGAAGCGTAATTCAACTCAGCTGGTAGTATAAACATGATTCCTTTATAAAACCTTCAAAGTTTACAACGGTTACAAGCTAATTTAACTAGTACATGTTTAACTCGTATATACAAAACCAGATGTAAGCAACTTATGACCAGTCGACCAAACATCTAGACTATCAGCTGGTGTTTAAGTCTCTTGCTGCTGGTCTATCGTCTAGGTAGTATTTCTCGCTACCCGTAGTTGCTTCCCACTAGTTCTTTCTTCCTGTTGTCATGCACACATACAAAACAAAACAACAGCCGGATAAACTCCGGTGAGAATCATCTCAATATAATCAGCAGGTACAAAGAATAACAATGAAACAGGTAACAGTGTATCAACTGTAAGAACATGCAATGCAATGAAATGATTCTAGCTATCCTTTTCGATCTCAAAATTGATTCCATATCAGTTCGACGCCATCAAGATTCGTATCCGATCTTGACATAAATATTCATCTATCGAAACCATCTCCGGCTTCGAAAATCAGGCCAACTCAGTCCTGGGCATTAGAATCAATTCAATTCTCTTCAATATGCAAACTCATGCAAATAGATCCACTACCTGTGATGGATCAACACACACGTAACACAAGTTCTAAATCAAGAACAGTAATCATATATGTATGTGATTTCAGCGGAATACTCAAGAA